>JANTQF010000019.1:0-231352 GCA_032988165.1 Emmonsiellopsis sp. PD_33
GGTTCGTGTAGGAGTGTGCGTGTTGTGGCTGCTGGTGGAGAGGGGTGGTGCCATGTGTGGGGTGGAGCGTGTGGTGGTGGAGGTGGCTCCGGCTCTTGGGGGTGTGGTTGGGTGGGGTGGGTTGTTGTTTCGGCTTCTGTTTTTGTTGTGGTTTGGTGGTGGGGGGTTGGTTGAGGGCTGGGGGATTGTGGCTGTGTAGCCTATAGCCTGTAGCCTGTAGGTGCCGGGGAATGAGGTTGGTGGGTGGTTGAAAGCGTAGGTATGGATGTTTTTGTATGCTGGGTATTCGGTTTTGGAAGACGGCTTGCCCCTTTCCTTCTGAATATTCGGGCAAAACAGGTTTCGAATGATCTAATTGAACTGGGGTGACGTAGAAAGAATCAACCACTATCTTTGATCATCGAGCCCGTGTTATCAGATTGATATCCCGCAGGCCAATATCAGGGGGTTGAGACGGAGCCGGGATGATAGTCAGACTTCCAGACCAGACGGAATGCAGCAGCGAGCAATGAATAGCACCGGAGCAAGGGTGCTTTGCCGGTGCGATAACGACTTCGACTGCAGGATATTAAACACTGAACAGTACAATGGTGTCCCGTCGAGTTGGACGTTTAAGGGGTGCGGCCAAAACCCCCAAAAACGCCGCAAAAAAAGCAACGGAAAGAGGCAGATTGAACAGACAGCTAAAATGTAGCTCGGGAAGGCCAAATAAGATAACTGTCGAGCGGCAATTTTAGCGCAGGCCCTTTCCAAAACTCTAGGTTGATGCGAAGCTTTTGCCCAGGTGAGTCCCAGCAGCAGATCAAAGCTTGGACTTGGAGGTGGAGCGAACCCCTGGGAGACCCGCGAAAAGCGCCACGCGGAGGATGGGGCAGCCGAGACTCAGGCTGGCAAATCGCACGCTGCCAAACCGGACTGGTGAAGGCTGGGCAATGCTTGACTGAGCTTGTATACTCCTGAAGATGCCATATAAAGACCCAGATGCAAGGGATGCGGTCGATGGAGCGATTACCTCAGCCGCTAGTCAGGCCACCCGCAAACCCTGCCCTAACCCTAGTCGGCCCTAATTCGTCCGCCAAGCCACGCTACCGACCCGAGAGTCTTGGCAGGGCGAGCACGTGCGGCTGTGATTGGCTGCGGCTGCCAGGCGGAATCTGGCGGGGCGAAAACGTGCGCGGGGCGGACGTCCTGACAGGACAGACACGCCCCGCCCACACCACACCCATACCGCGCCCAGCCATTTAGTATGGCATGGCAATGGGTTGGCGATGGGCGAGCGATGGGCGAGCTATGGGCGATTGCTGATGGCAAGCCCGAGTGAAAATCCACACATTCCACCACGGCCACGATGAGCGAGAGTTTGTGCTATAAGAACTGCTGGCCCAGCTCGGAGTATGGCTTTTCTCTTCTTTCTTTTCTCTCCGCGTCTTCGTTCTGCCAGGTCTCCCTCCTGGTTCTGCTCTTTTCGCCGTCTGTCTCTCTAGAATCAGCGAGAGAAGAGCCGCCATCATGGCCCAGCATACTGCCGGCGGCAACTCGGCCTTCCACAACTTCCACAACCAGTTCGCCCATGTCAAGGATCCCAACGAGCGCCGTCGTCTGGCGCTGGCTGAAATCGACAAGGCCCCCTTTGGCTGGTACCATGTGCGCGCGGTCGTCGTGGCCGGCATTGGCTTCTTCACCGATGCCTACGACATCTTCGCTATCAACTTGACCGTCGCCATGTTGGGCGTGGTCTTCTGGCAGGATGCTGCTATGCCCAAGACCGGCCTGATCCCCTCCAGTGCGGATACGGCTATCAAGGTTGCTACGTCTGGCGGCACGGTCATAGGCCAGGTTGGCTTTGGCTGGCTGGCTGATGTCGTGGGACGCAAGAAGATGTACGGCCTGGAGCTGATGGTTATCATCTTTGCGACTCTGGCGCAAGCTCTGTCCTCGGATTCTCCCGCTATCTCGATTGTCGGCATCTTGATCTTCTGGCGGGTGATTATGGGTATTGGTATTGGTGGTGATTATCCCCTGTCGTCCATTATCACTTCGGAGTATGTCCCCCACCCCATGTATCCCTATACTTGATATTAACGTTTCTGCCACAGGTTTGCTACCACAAAATGGAGAGGTGCGATGATGGGTGCTGTCTTCGCTATGCAGGGAATTGGCCAATTTGTTGCTGCATTGATGGCCTTGATTGTTACTGTTGGCTTCAAGGAATCCCTTCAAGCTGCTGAATCCGCCGCTACATGTTCCGGTACCTGCCAACTTGCGGTTGACAAGATGTGGCGTGTCGTCATCGGCTTTGGCGCCGTTCCCGGCTGCATTGCTCTCTACTACCGATTGACCATCCCCGAAACTCCCCGATATACCTTTGACGTTGCCCGTGACATTGAAAAGGCAGCCGAGGATGCCAAGGCTTATATCCAAGGCCAACCCGAAGGGCACCCTGATGAAATTCAACGCGCCACTGCTATCCAAGAATCCAGCACAGAGTTGGCTCCTCCCAAGGCTAGCTGGGCGGATTTCTGGGCTCATTATCGCCAATGGAAGCACGGAAAGGTTCTCCTCGGCACCGCTGGTTCGTGGTTCTTCCTTGATGTTGGTATGTAACTCAACCACCTCCCTAGTCAACTAAACCCATCTCTAACATCCTCCCTAGCATTCTATGGCCTAGGCCTCAACAACTCCATAATCCTCCGCTCTATCGGCTTCGCGGGCGGAAAAGACATGTACGAAGTCTTCTACCACACTGCCACGGGCAATCTCATCCTCGTCTGCGCCGGCGCCATTCCCGGCTACTGGGTCACCGTCGCCACCGTCGACACGCTCGGCCGCAAACCAATTCAAATAATGGGCTTCGTCATGCTCACGATCCTCTTCATAATCATCGGCTTCGCCTACGACGTACTGATAAAATCCAACAACGGCCTGCTGGCCCTTTACGTCCTAGCCCAATTCTTCTTCAACTTCGGCCCCAACTCCACCACCTTCATCGTCCCCGGAGAATGTTTCCCAACCCGCTACCGCTCCACATCCCACGGCCTCAGCGCGGCGTCCGGAAAGGTTGGCGCGATCATTGCGCAGTGCGTGTTTGGACCATTGGTGCATCGTGGCGCCAAGCCGGGCTCGAGTGAGACGCCGTGGCTTAAACATGTCATGCAGATCTTTGCACTGTTCATGCTTTGTGGGCTGTTTACTACTTTCTTGATTCCGGAGACGAAGCGGAAGACGCTAGAGGAGCTGGCGGGGGAGGTGCCGGGGACTGCGAATTATGATCCCGTTATGGCGGGCCATGAGCCGAGGGGGGGCCCGTTAGGGAAACCCGTGCAGGACAAAGGGAAGTCTGATTCGGCTGATGATATTACTCAAGCCGTGTGATGTACTTGGATGACTTGACGTCTTTTTTTCGCTGTTTTTTATCGGTGTTTGGGTGTACGGCTTATGGTTTGATGTTATTTAGCGAGGTTTCTTACTGGGTATTGCTTCCCCCTCTCATGCTTGAGGGTTTGTTTCTCCCCGAAACCCCCGTAAAGGGTTGGCTTCAGATATAATACTATACGATAGATAGAGGTTTCATAGCAACCTATCTTGATACCACTTGTTAATTTCTTGCCCTGCTCCTCGAATATCTCGTTCCGCTTTTTTGAGATGGGGCTGCCACTGCTCACTCGAGAGGGTGTTTATTATCCTCGCACGTTCGGATATGTAGAAAAGCATGAAATGTGGTGAAATGGAAATCACCAGTGGAAAGCGGAGGTAGATAGGGGTCTAAGGGCCAAGCGATTAGGCGAGAGGACGCTAAAGTAAGATCATCTGCGGTCTGCCTCGACAATTTTTCTCCTAAAAAATTCCGGTGTTGATTTTTATGTCCCCTCCAGCAATCTAGGAAGCAAGGCATGTCCTAATAGTTAATAGAATAGGCACTTCCCTCGCAGCCGTCCTTCCATACAAGAGGAAGATGCCAACAGAACAACACCGGTATGGAGGAAACACGCATCGAGACGAACTATCAGTCGTGCCTCCTCGCCATCCCGCACTGTAAACATGGACGGCTGCTCTTCCCTTGCCGGGTTCTGGCATCTCGCGGGATCAAGCCCTTCTTCTCATCTCCGGATTCCTCGTCTTTCTTTTGTTTCCAGATGGCCCAAGTTGATATTGCATCAGTTTGCTACATGTTTATCTGCATGATATGTTTACACGCCGCTGATACCTGGTTTCTCCTTTTACGCTCTGTCTACTTTATCCTGTGTGCCCAGTGGTTTATTGTTGTTATTCTACAGGAACTAGGGCATATCTTCGCGCCAACAATCGATCCTGCTATCATCTTGGATATCCTTCCATTTGTCCTCGGCTGAATCCGTTCTACTACAATTTCCCCTTGAATGACAAGTGACAGTCATACATTACAATGTACCCTTTCAGTCCCCGTGCCCTCATCAGAGGAGGGCTTACACTCCTCCTTTTGAACCCCGTGGTGGCCACCGTCACACCCCGCGCCCTTGGACAAGACCCGGTCCTCGTAATCGACACCTTTAAGCACGAATACAAGAACGATTTGGAGGCCTGGCACGGTGGGCAAGACATACCTATGTACTGGGGAAATGGCTATGTTGAGTTCTACCCCTCTTGGCCAAACCAGAGCTACTATACCCAGATATCGAACTCTTGTTTCGACCTAACCGCCTTCAAAGACATGTACCTGCATGTGGTATACGAAGGGAACGACCGTTTCAGTCTGTCCATGAGCCAGAATAATGTCAACTGTAACCCAGCCCAGAAGCCATACCCAGAGACCTGGGACTCTGTGGTGGCAAAGAACTATGCGAACGGCTCGGATATCTATGTCCCAATTTCGCATTATAGCCTCGATTATACTCGCGGTTTGTCTATTGCTTTCCATGGGTTTTATACCCCGGAGAAGCTGAGATTGCGGAAAGTCGAAATCACTGCGACCAAACCGGATGAATTCGTGACCCCCGAGAAAATACCCACCGGAACACTGTTCTTTAAGTGCAAGAGACCCAACTCCTTTGCCTTTGGGATCGACGACGGCCTTCCAGAATATGCACGAGAGGTCATGGACATTTTGGCCTCCGAGAATATCAACGTCACTTTCTTTACCGTTGGAGGTGGACTGGCAAACCCTAGCACGGGGTTCGCAGACATTTACAGGGAGATGGCTAGTAAGGGGCATCAGATTGCATTGCACACATGGTCGCACCCTACGTATGTTATTTGAACTTTCTTATATACACCTGACTCGTGTGCTTGAAAGTAGCTGACTTCGTTCGGTAAATAGGATGGAGGGACTTAAAACTGACGAGGAGATCGATGAAGAATTTGTGAAAAATATTGACGTCATGAAAGAACTTCTGGATATCGAATGTATGTTACACATTTTTCCCTGCGATCCATTCCTCGACTAGAATTCATTTTTCTAACAGACCCTACCTAGCCCGGTATTTCCGTCCTCCTTATGGCATCGTTGGGGCCCGAACCCGCCAGCGTCTGGCCGCCTTGATCAAGGATCCGTACATTATCAATTGGGGTATCGACATCCAAGATTGGCTATGGGCTGATTCTCCCACCCCTGAAAAACAACTTGAAGCTTTCCAACGAGATGTCGACAAGGGTGGTGATCTTGTGGTCATGCATTTTCTCAGCCCTACCACAGTTGGCTACACGAGAGACGTTATTCAGATTGCTAAGAAGACCGGGAAGCGGATTATGAGAGTTGACCAGTGCATGGAGGATCCAAATGCCCCACCCCTTGATTACTAGGCACGGTTGGAGCTGTTTGATACTTCAAGTTTTGTTGGGATCAGTGCTACTAGTATCCTTCTATTCTTACAAGTTTTGTGGCGCTTGGAGTTGTGTTGGGGTAGTCAGACTACAGTGTAGCAAGAGTATGCAGCGTTTTCAAATAGGATACAACTAAATCGCTCCTTGATTACTCCTCCAATTAATAATAAGTGGTATCTAATAGGGGTTCCCACCCGCGTTTAATAGCCGCCTAGGTTAGGTAGTTAGAGGACCTTGAAAAAATTGACTGCTCATAAGTTTCAAATTCCCCCCCCTCCATCTTCCTCCCCAGTTTTCTCATCCGTTGAAGACTTTTCCATCCTCTCCATCCACTCTAACAAGACCAGGAACAGCTTTGCCTTACCTGCACTGCACTGCCACCTTCGTGACATTGCCATTTATCGTTCGCAATAAATGCCTGCAGACCAACACAACGGTGCGAATGAACACTGGCATTGTGCACTCACTTATCACACGTCATTAACCGAGCATTTGATAACTAGTACCCGATGCGTGGTTCCCGTGGAGTGGTGCACATGTACGGATTCCCGCCTGCGAGGTTGATATTGTGTTTTTCTTTTTCTGTCTTCTTTTTCTTTTTTCTTTTTTTTTTTTTTTTGCTGCCTAATTTGGTTCCCGCTCGCTCGCTGCCTTTCGGGGACCCAGATCGAGTTTGATTTAACTAACGAGGCTGGATCGGATGCAGCCAAGCGGGCAGGGGAGGGTGTTGGGCAGGGATAGCTGCGTTCCCGCTAGAGATGTGGGTGGTTAACTAAATAACTAACTATTTCACGAGTTAAATCGCAAGCAACTAGTCATGAGGCTCTCTTTTTAAACGACCACTGGGTTGATCAGGCACGGACAGCTGTGTTCGTCGGTGGTTTGCCATTCAGTGCCTTAACTATCCGAGACTGTGGCACTGTACGACGGTCATGGTGGAGGGAGGGAGGGGAGGACAAGGCTGCGGGGGATGTAGGGAGGCAGAGAGAGAGAGACAACACTTTTGTGCAAGGCTATGGTGAGGATATATGTCTGGTGTCTGGACTGTCTCTTTTCTCCCCGTATTTTCTTCGCTTCTTTCTTTCTCTTCGTTCTAATATCTATCTCCTTTTGTGACTATTCGAGTCCATTTCTAAACCTGCATGCAGAGCTGTTGCAGAAATACCGCCCTCTCGACTAACTGCCGTAACAAAGAAAAATAGGCCCTCTCACACCCCTAGACGGTAGTTAGTTCGGGATGACCTCTATTTTCTTCCACTGGGGTGTCCCCCCCCGTCGGCCGGAAACCAACGAAATACGCGCGAACGGATCCGCAAATATGCCCGGCAGTTTCCCTGATGACAGCATTGATGCAATCGAACCTAATACCGTGCAGCCAGTTGAGAAGAATGTGTCTTTCCAAGCTCCATTCGAGGTAGATCCCAAATTGGCAAAGGTATATACCTGAATCTCACTTCCTATATGACCCTATGACGGGAATTTAGAAGCTATTTTTTCCTGGTCTGACACGATATTGGCCCGCCACCAGTCCAGAAAACGGAGTAGATCCAGCCCCGGCACACTTCGTGAAAGGAAGACATGGCCCATCTCGATCCTCCCGCGCTACGAGGTTTCGCATCAGCGGCAGGAGAAGAAGAATTCGCAAAAGTCGAATAATATCATCATCGCGGTATTTGGGCAGACGGGGTCTGGCAAGTCGTCATTTATCAGCAAATTAACCGGGTTGCCGGTGGAGATTGGACATGGGCTACAATCCTGTTTGTATTAATTGGTTCTAGTTGTATATACCATTTTCATCATTCTGCCACTAATCAAGGGACTAACTATCTACTAAACTAGGTACATCCGCAATAGAAGAGATCGACTGCAAAATCGGCCCCTATAATGTCACCTTCGTCGATACCCCTGGCTTCGACGACACAGACATGAACGACACGGAGATTCTGCAGATGATCGCTACCTGGATGAAAGACTCGTACGACGACAACACCAGACTTACCGGCGTCATCTACCTGCACCGCATCACCGATGTGCGCATGTCCGGGACCTCGGTCAAGAATATCAGAATGCTCCGCTCGCTCTGCGGGACGAAGAGCTTGGATCATGTCATCCTGACGACGGGCAGGTGGGATGAGGTTGATTACTACGACGGCGTCCGTAGGGAAGGGGAACTACTGACGGAGGGCAAGTTCTGGGGCGATCTGGTGCAGCATGGGGCGATGGTTCGGAGGTATAATAATACGCAGTCTGGCGCGCAGGCGATTGTTGATCAGTTGCTTTGTCTGTCGCCGACTGTTTTGAAGATTCAGGATGAGTTTGCGGTGAAGAAGAAGGCGCTTATAGATACGGAGGCCGGACAGTCGATTAGTGAGGCGTTGAAGGAGCTGACGAGGAAGC
This sequence comes from Emmonsiellopsis sp. PD_33, assembly GCA_032988165.1. Classification (NCBI taxonomy): domain Eukaryota; kingdom Fungi; phylum Ascomycota; class Eurotiomycetes; order Onygenales; family Ajellomycetaceae; genus Emmonsiellopsis; species Emmonsiellopsis sp. PD_33. The sequence goes on from JANTQF010000019.1 coordinate 8,194, forward strand.
ATGATAAGGAGCTTGCTAGGATGAAGGAGGATTTGGCTACGGCTATGAAGGAGAGTATGTTATGCCCCCCCCCACCTTCGGGTGGTTTTCTCTCCGCCTACATCCCTGAATACCCCTAATTCGGCTGAATACAAAGCCACGGCCAGAATTATATACTGATGCCCTACTCACCCCTTGCATAGAGGATAAACAATGGCTTAAAGAACTCGAGACCAGGCAACGGGAGCTCACGGAGAGAATTGAAAAGACCGAGGGGAACAAAAAAGCACTTAGCCGCCCTATCAACCGAAAGCCCTGGTTCCGAAGGAGTTGGAGGTGTGGGAAGTGTGGAGTCAGGCTGTGCGTTACGAATAATTCCTGGAGATCACGGATTAACGGGAAATGTACGGGGTGTGGGATGGCGCAGATATTTGAGAGAGGGGGGTTTTTGCATTGGGGGTGAGTGGTTGATAGCCGTTTTTTGCTGTGGTAAGGATTTTGGCATGGGTAACTAATGGTTTATTTGCATTGGTCAACGGATTACTAGCGAGGAATGCTGGACGATTGGTTTTAAGGGGGGTTATGGCGTGATCTGTATGTTTGATATGGCGTTCAAAGGGTAGTTCCTAGTTCCGCAACTTGGTTGTAAATATTCTTCCGGCTTTCTTTTATTGAAACATAACTACTAAATGCATGGCCGTTCACCGATATTGGAAATAAACGTTATAGATTTCTATAAATTGTACTGAAATGTGCCTAACAGAGAGATGTATTCGATAACAAAAAGGAAACAGAAAAGATATCAAGGAAAATATTTTTATATGAGCTCTCAAGAAGATTGAACTTGCAACGCAGATCCAAAAATGTTATCCACCTATAGACGTCTCTCTTTCACACACATGAAAAAAGAACATCATCTCTAAACTCCCCCCGCAGCCGCCGCGATCATATCCGAATGCCTCTTCTTCAACTCAGGTACAATCAAACTCTCAATCTCCATCACAACCTCCTCCGCCGGATGCGCCTCACTATCCCCCTCCGAAGCCCCCGCAACATGCTGCATACTCGATCTCTTCGCTGGACCCGCTGCAGCAGCCGACTGCGGAATCCGCACCCAATGCTCTCCAATCTTCCCATCAGCTTCCCGACTAACAAACACAACCTCCCACTTCCTCGTAGACAGCAAATTGCCAATGACAAGATTGTGCGAGTAGCGTTGAAGTGCCTGCTCGGCTTTGAGGATGAGTAGCGATGGGTCTGTTTCTAGCTTGAAGCTGACGACCATGCTGCCCTCGGGCGCCCAGCCGTCGACAAGGCTGTGAAGGAATTTTGGCACGGGGTCGAGGTCCACGATCAGTTTCTTGCCGCGGGTGGGTGGTTGCGGGTCGTTGAAGCCCGTGTAGATCCGGTCAGCGGGGATGATGTTGTGGCCGTGTGGGGGCTTGTGCTCTTCGTTTTTGGGGATTGGGACTTCGTTTGAGGACTGGATTTTGTGCTCAACCATGCGGTCACGGGGGATAAAGAAGTCTGAGACAGCAGCAGCAAGGTAGAAGAGCGCATTCGCGCCTAGTGGCCTCATGATGGTTGCGATGGAACGGAGCTCGTAAAGGTACTCCGTCACTGTCGTGAAGGGGAGGAGGAGAAGGAGCTGGTTCTGCTTCGCGTAGCGGTACTGACGGAGCACTTTGCGCATTTCGTCTTGGTATTCGGGGCGGACCAGGATGGCTCCGTGGTCTGGGTTGTTTTCATCGTGGCTGGGAGACGAGGATGGGGGTGCTGGGGCTTCCTCCATGAAATCCAGGAAACAATTTGTCGAATGGCTGTAATGGCGGGAGTAGGGGAGCAGACTGAACTGGCGATGGAGAAATATCACTGCATAACCCTCTTCAAGGAAATACTCGGCTGATGTAGCTCCCCGTGTCCCAGCGGAGAAATTGTCAATGAATCGTACCGTTTGGGTTTCGAGGGGAACGGTTGTACCACCCGAGGTAACTAGGACCACACGTCTATTCGCTGCTACATGATGGTCTATGAATTCCCGGGCGAGTGCGGCGTGGCGTGGTAAATCCCGCGGAGGAGGATTGGTTTTGAAGTAATCCGATTCAGCCTCGCCAGGAGAAACATTTTGTACCGTGGTGCTTGGGTGGGGCGGCTGAGGCATGTTGATAGCGGGAGAGTAGCAAAACGCTACAAGACACCAACCTCAAAAAATATTCCTGTGAAATGAAGGAATAAAAAGGGGGGCCCCTGAGGAATCGCGGCTGTGTAGCAGTGCCAAGAAATCCGCCCACAGTCTCCGCTCTGGGTACCGACGACAACGGAAGCCGAGGGGTTCTCAACCAATTGGTCCTAGACAATCCCCAGCTTCTTCTGTGTGTTTGGGGAGGCTTAAACTGTTCTGGGAAACAATAGGCTGCAAACGTGCTCCAATAGAAACGAATGGACGTTAAATATCAACGTGCTCACCGGTGAGGGGCAGAGGAACCAGCCCACATGCAAAGGAGAGGCACAGTTCGGGTCAATTAGACAATTTCGGTCCAAACTAAGCCGTAGACTTAGATAGAGCCAGCAAATTCCCTACTTGGGGTATGACGGGAGCAGTTTGGATTCTTTCTGGACTTCTCGGTCGTCTGTTTTGGCTCAGAAAGTGTTTGGCTGCGAACCAAAGATTTGCCTCGGGAGAAACAGAAATAGCGAACCTGGCCCGCTGACGTCATAGGGTCGGGCAAGAGGAAGGTCACGTGATACACCTCGATCATTGGACCTGTTCAGGCCGTACCCAATATCATTTCATTCTATATTCAAAAAGTGAATCAAAATAATCAGTTTCATGGGTTGTATATTCCAATATCTAAACTAGAAATCTCGACTCAGAATTGCAAGTTACCCGTAGTTATGGCCCACAGCAATCACAGATATCTGCTCCTTAGCGCCTGACTGATAGTACTCATGCGGCTTGCAACTCCACCCCGCTGCATGGTACTAAGGAGCGCCTCCTCGAGTGCAGACTGTGTCAGGCTAGCATCTGTATTATAGAGTAGTTAGCCAAAGCGGTTCTGAGATAGTAGGAATAATAAACTCATTAGAGTTACCACATACCATCCAAATCGCTGAAGCTACTACCCATACTGGGAGTTCCATCACTCCCTTCTCGCGCACCTGCACGTCGCCGAGGGCTGAGTCTAGCTAGTTCAGCGGCCCTTCTTGGGCTTAGAACACCTGGGTGGCGCGTGGGTCGAGTTCTTTCGCTCGCAGCTGTGCCAACTGCCAGCCCAGAGCTAGCGGAGCTAGTAGATGATTCCGGGGCAGATATCCGGGTCGATGGTAATGTGGTTTCTGCTGCACGTGGACGGGGTGCGTTATGTTGTCCTGGTTCCTGGCGTAGGGTCGCACTGGGGTCAAGACCCCCCGGTTCATTAGCCGATTTCTCATGACGTTCCAGAGGCAAAAATGCCGGCGAGTCGTCCTCATCCTCATCAATGCTATTGCTTGGTTTGTGAATCGAAAACCTGCCAAATCTCTTAAATGGAGGACCCCTTCTCGATGTCACTTCCTGTTCAGAATCAGAGGAAGAGGAAGACAGCGAGGCGGGTTCCGAACTCTCCTCATCTTGGTCAACTGGAGGGGAAGTTAGAGGTGAAGTGGCGGCGTGAGGCCCCTTTCTGACAGTTGGTTGATTAGGGCCCCCGAACCCCCCAGTCGGAGGCGCCGGATATCGTGGGGACTGCGGCCTCGTAGCCGTTGTTTGAGTTTGGGGGTTTGTTGAAGGGATACTTTGGAACGAAGGGCCTACATGGAATTAGATCGCCACTAACGCACTTCAAGTCATATACCACTCGTGACTCACCTTTCGTTTTAACTGGAGTGGGAGGTGCGCTTAAATCTTTCCGCATTGGCCCCTCCTTCTGCCGTATTGAGAGTCTTGACGGCACCCTCGAAACTACTCATAATTAGTACACTATAAGTGATAGAACGTTCTTAGATAACATACCCCCGCTTCCACCTCGCTTCATCGGCTGACTGCCGATGGCAGTGCTCCCAGACATAGACGGAGGTGCTGGGGAGTTCGAGGCTGAGTGAGGATTCCCGACCTTTCGTATTTGGGCTCGAACTTGTGATAGTTGTCGGTCATAAAGCCATGCAGCTTGTTGGAGAAGAAACGGTAGTGTCACGTCGAAATGTTCGGCACTGCATAATATTAGATAATGCACATAAATGTTTGGGAGGAAATATCGTTACAGTGCTTTCCCTTTTGATGTTGTTAGTCTAAATTATAGTAACTACGGAATAGGGGTGGGGAGATTTCACGAACAGTCAATATCATTCCCTTTGGAGGGACGCGACAGAATGTCCCATAATGCGTGGTCTTTTGCAACAGTCCATTCCACCTGCGATAGACGTTAGAACAACTCGTTACCGCGTCAGCTTTCACCAAGTAAACTTACCGGGGGTGGATCAACGAATTCTCCCCTTGGGAATGGTAGTCGTACAAATACAGTGAAATGCGGATCCGCGTCCGGTGGTTGTGGAGGCATAATGGCGAAGCTAGCCGTCTAGCTGAAGCTCTTTCGTGAACTTGCAAAGAACAAGTAACAGCTGGTTTGGCGGCAGTTTTATAGCAGCTATAGCAAAGCAAATGTACACCGTAGTTCAGATATGGACGATGAATACCTCTCTTATCATATAAAACAAGACAGTTACAGAAGGAGAGTGGTTGCAGTAGAGAGCGCTTGACATGGAGTCAAAATAAGGTTAAAGTCATGTGGGGCGATTGGCGGAACTGCTGACTCATATATGACTAAGCAGTCCTCACAGACTCAACCTCAGGCAATATTCCTCAGATAGTACTAACTAGACTAAGATATCATCTCCTACATGTAGTATATACTAATCTAGCTGGCTAGTCGCCTCACCATCCCTCGCGTTTAGTCTGTGGGCACAGCTCCTTACGATATGCTTCATCGTCCCTGATTCGCGTGATCTCATCCTCAAAACCATCTGGCACGCCGCCTTTATCCAGCATTGCCTTGGCATAGTCTCCCAGTTTTTGCCTTGTCCATTCCGTGGCATTGTTGTAGAATTCCTCATAGAAGTCCTTGTGTATTTGTTTAAATGATATACCGTCTTCCTTCATATTCGGATCGCTATCCGCTATGTCCCTAATCAACTATGAGTATACAACTTGCATCTCTGATGCGAGAAACAGGGGCCATGGGGGAAAGGTCGCTTACAGAACTTCTTCGATGCCAAGAATGGATTTTTTCAAGGCTTCTTGTACCAAAGGATGGGCAAAATACTTGCATGTCGCCGAAATGCGAGCGAGCTCACATGTCCATTTACCGGGCGTATTGATAACCTTCTCTCGGCCCGGGCCCACCAGATTCCACTTGGAAAACATCTGCAAGCGGGCTTCGGGTTAGCCTTGACCCTGATGTTGGGAGAAAAGGCTGGGATAAACTTACCAGGTACTTGAGATTGTTCAATCTTTGCTGGATCACGGCCATTCGTGGCTCATATGCGGTGTTGACTGTGCCCAGGTGCTGCGTCAATGCCTCAACATACTTGTCTTTCGCGGTTGCACCCCCTGGAGGCGTATAAGTCGGATTTAAAGCATCCCAAAATCTTCCAACAGCCGCGTGGCACGGCCCGCCGGGGTTATTATTGTTCAGTCTCTTTTGAAGGTAGTTTATATAGTCTCGTACCCAGTTGGCTTCATATACGTGTTCGGCTGTGTAATACAACGTGTTAGCAAATCCCCTAGGCATAGACTATAACATTAGCTCAATGGAAGAACTCACAGGCCCATTTTTCTTGATCAAGCAAGCCGGTTTGGTCCACAATTGCGCGTTGCCCATCTTGGTCGGTTATTACGGTGATATTCACATTTGGATCGCAATTTTCTGAAGCTTCGCCACACGAAATGCCTTCAGGAACTATAATTGGCACTTTCTCGTCCTTATCTGTGGCTAGTTCAGTTGGACCAGGGTATTTCAGAATTGTGACCTTCTTGCTTTTATCACACTTTACTGCAATCGGGTTCCTTCCGGTGTCTGGATCTTGACGCGGAGTCAACTCATAATCAAGTGGTCTGGTTGACATGCCTCTGATCCCTCTAAGTTTCTTGACAAAATGGTCCGGATCATCATCGTCGTCTTCGTCGTCTTCTTCTGGCTGTCCGCCGAGGCAGTATCCTGGAGCGACATCGTCGAAGGCGAGGCACACCTGTGGGAAGGTGTACAGGTCGGGCTTCTCGAAGATGTCCACATCGAAAAGGGTTTTCCTATCACCGTCGATTTCTCGCCAGGCTTCAAGGTCAAGATCCGCTCCAACATTGACATCAAGTTTGATTCCGAAGATGTTTGCTTCATTCGGGCAGAAACCGGCCGTATCTTTGAAAATTGTGAGTCAAAATGCAAGCACATTGCCGTGAGAGAAAGGATGGGACCTACTAAAGCCAGCAGTCAATGTTGCTGTTACCTCCGGTACTTTTAGTGCAAGATCAACCCCAAATCCATTGTCATCTGTACGGCCAATGTTAGCCCAAACTCGAGAACACACAATGAGAACCAAGCCTTACCAAAAACCGTCAGGCTAACTGACAATGCGATCTCAGTATAAACCGACGCTTCCGCGTCAACTTGTGCTTGTACTTGTAAAGGCTGAGTCTCAATCACGGGAGCCCATCCGGAGACCTCCACAGAGCCCTCGGCCAACAGGTCCAGTTTCGCGATGGCGGTGTCCGGGATGGTTGCCGAAATACCCGCTGTTGCTGAAGCAGTACCTGAAATATAGCCAATCTCATATCCTGCATTTAACTGGATTCGTGGGCCAAACTCAAGGATGCCAGGGATATTCCATCCAGAGATTGGGATTTCCAGCAAAGTGATCTCCTGCGAGGGCTTCACCCACTTCCTGTAGTCAAGATGAGCCTCGAACAGGAGTTCTAGCTCGACATTTACGCCGACTCCTTCGGGCTGGACAGAAACCTCAAACCTGTCAATATCAAGTCCAGTCCAACCGAGGCTAGCTTCCACGTGTCCGGAGAATACCAGAGTGCCTTGAGTGCCACATTCGTTGCAGTTGGCAGTGAGATTACCCTTGAGTGGGCCTTTGTTAACTGACCATCCAAAGATACGAGTAGGTAACGTCGCGCCAACCCCAAGCCTGAATCTCTCGCTAAAGTCTGGGATGATGTCGCGTTTGACAAGGCCCTTTGATCCGAGAACAACTTCACCGAAATCGAGGGTCACAGTCTGCATAACTTTTTTCCATGTACTCTTGGTCGCTTCCATATGGATAGTCCTAGTCTCATCTTCAAAGGTGATACTGCGGACCATCCAGGGTTGTTGTTCTCGGTTCTCGCCACATTTCTTCGAGCTTGGAACAAGAACGAAAGCGTTCATGTCGTTGAAATTAACCCAGTCCCAGATGCCCTTTGCAACATAGTAGACCAAACTATTGATCAATTTCACTGACATGTCATCGGCAGTGCAGCTGGCTGATTCGATGAATAGGTCGAGCTTATCTAGGGCAATGATACGCTCGTTTGGTTTGGACCAAGAAACCAGGCTGACTACGACAGCCTTTTCGCCGGGGCCTTTCGATGGAGGTTAGATTAGCACAGGCCACCTCAAGGAAAGGGGGAGTAGACTTACGATCACTGGAAGCCCAGACAAATTCCTCCATTTCAGCCGGAGTCATGGCGTCAGTTGCAGCAGCTTGATCGATTGCTCTCGACGATAAATCCTGAACTTTTGCCGACTTTCCGCTCCATACTTCGCGAGGAAGCGGCTGCAATTCTGGCATAGGAGTGGCGGCGACAAGCTGCATCACTAGCCACAACGTGGCTATGATGCGCTTGAATTGGGACATGTTGTCTTACTGTAGAAGATAGAAGGGGGGAGAAGAATACTTTACAATCGACGTATTCTCTTGAGGAAGCAGTATGGGGAGAAGAGCACTCTCTTCTCAGACCTGATCATCCAAGAGGGTTAGACGGGAGCTTTTTATAGACTTCATAAACGCCCACTCTCAGCGGGGAAAACTGCCCCATTTCGTATGGGCATTCTGCGAGGGGTGCCGGTGGTTGTAACCATCTCTTCAAAGCTAATATCGATTTACCCGCCCATTGGCACTGCTCTATACGAGAAGGCAGGGCGGCGCTGATGGCCAAACTGAAAAGTATAAATTAAATACCATGTTCAATATCCGGCCATTGGAGACGGGCATTCCGAACCGGAATATGGCTGGGTGCTAAGGAGTGGTGAAGAATAGAAGCTGGTCAAGGGTTCTAACAGCGCTTGGATCCAGAGGCTCCATGTCCCGTATTCGTCGGACGTTGTAGCTGATTGGGTACCTTTGATCACCCAGAGGCATTCTGGGTATTAGAGCAATAGGAAGCACGGCGACGGCAAAAGAACATCTCTGCCAGAGGGTTCTGCGGTGGTGAAAGGCTCCGAGCACGAGGAATTATTTGAGCCCTTGAACATTCAAGCTAGGGCTTGGCCATGGTAGTGGTGTAACTATGCCTCGATCTATCCCCGAGGAAGTTAACCACCTGAGCTCGTCAGTTCGCATTGTTCCATAAGCTTAAAAATCCGAGCCTTCAACGCCCTTGCCCAGCGAGCTGTTGCCACACCCAGTTGCTGTGATAAGAACTCTAGCAGTCATGGACAAGGTGAGGGATGGGAGATGACCCAAGCGGTAGTCAATCTTCAGCCAATAGCCAGTCCGTGGACCCGTGGCGTTCTCGTATACACGGAGATTGCCTAACGTGGCATAGCTAGTTAGAAATCCCCGGAAGTCGACATATAAAAAGGGAAATTTATAGAAGGCGCCTCTTCTCAAAGCAGAATTCGGGCAAAATATCAAGGGGGTTCTGCAGCCTCCGCACTTGGCAGATGGAGAAATGAGCGAGCAACGCAGACTGCTTCGAGTGACACTGCATGATAGATGGCAATTTAATCCGCCAATGTCAGGTTTGTCGGCTTTGCAGCTGGGCCTTGGCTTCCGGAAATTGAGTCCAATTCGTTCTCATAGGCGTACGAAAACCATTTTTCGATATGGGACCAACGTTCCCCAGGATTCTTTCTGCGGGATATGCTGCCGCTCTTCTTTTAGGCCACTGAACGGTGAGTGGGAATGCGATGGAACACTGTGGCGGGGGTGCCGCTGCTACCTAAGAAATTGGGCGCATTGGCCGCCGTGAGCTCAATGCCAAAGTTTCGAACTTCCCCTGTCCTCATCTGGGACTAGTTTTAGTCTCGCTGTGAGCCTCATTCTCAGCCGCCAACCCAAGTCAGTTGTCCTCAAGGGCCGGGCATAGGCGTTCCAACCTCGCCAGAGCGAGGCGGCTGAAACAGGGGTCGAAAACTGGCAGGGTACATAGAAAATTGAAAAGAAAACTAGTAAATTCCACAATGTAACCGGGCCCTTAAGCTTACGTCAGCTACACTTTTCCTCCATCTTTGGATGGACCCTTGTATGCAAGGGTCCACCACCTCAATGAAAACTGCCATCTCAATGAAAAAATCTTCACATTTTTATTAAACCACCTTTGAAATTCAATAACCACCCAACACAATGGCTTCCTTATATATTTTAATAGAGAGTTGAATCTCTGAAGCTCTGGCTATCATTACTGACAATAAAAAACCAAATTTAACAGTTTTAGTAAAGAAATATAAGATCCCCTACCAGTATCTATACAATTAATATTATGGTTGCATCACCCAAATGAAATGACCTCCAGCAAACTAATTACTATCTTTTGGTCAGGAAGAATCACTATGCCAGTATATAATGAGTCTAGATAAAATAAGTTTACCTCTTAATTACTTGATGATTGGTGGTGCAGCACATTTTATTCTTATGAAAAGCCATGATGATCTAACTAAACCCCTCCCAGAGATTGGAGAGTACTAGGTCAAAAGATTCATCAAATGTCACCCCAAATTCAATATATGCAGGCAAAAAATGATAGATATGCAATGGAAGTAGGCTCATAAGCTACCTTTTATACTTGATTGATTCAATTGCTTTAAGACAACTATGAATAAGTATGAGATCCAGGTGTGTGATATTTACAACTTTAATGAAATAGGATTCTGTATAGGAATTAAGTGAGATCAGTGGATTGTCACTCAAAATATACAAAGGATTATATATACTGAAACCTTAAATAACAGAGAAAGCCTCAGTATTATAGAGGTAATCTCTGCAGATGATTTCACCATTTCACCTTTATACATCCTCACTGTGAAGCTAGTATAAGAGTGCTATACTGATGATATTAAGCAATTTATAAAGGTTGTAACCTCAGAGACTAGCTATAATAATAATAGAATTACTTTTTAATGGATTTAACACTTCTATAAGTACATTAAATTCTATATTAAGAGTATTCACTGTCTGTTACTACTGGATGGATTCAACTCTCATTGCATGTATGAATTTATAGACTATTATTAAAAATAATGGATTATCCCCTTCTATCTTATTCCTCATATGAGTCATTTGCTGCAGCTGTTAGATGTTGGTATTTTTCAGGCCTATAAGTATCATTATTTGCAGGCTGTAAAGGAAGCTACTTGATACAGCTATAAGAAGTTTATAAAGGTTGAATTCCTCAATATAATCACCTCTATATGGAAGGTAATGTTTAAAATTGAAACTATTAAATGAGATTAAGAGTTAACTGGCCTTATCCCATTCAATCTGTCTATTATTCTTAATAAATTATATGAATATGAGATAATCCCTGTGAGCCTCCTGAAATTCATTTCTAACTTCATTATTAAGAAGACACTAAAAACCATACAGTAGTTTAATCAATATAAATAAAAGCTTAGAGACCTTGAGGCAGAGGATGAGGAGATCATATATTATTAGAAGCTCATCTAAAAGCTTATAAAAGGTAGTATTATAATGATGAATATGGCTACCCTTCTGCAGTATGAGCTATCTCAAACCTCTACTACTATAACTACTCATAAGTACTTTAAGAGAGCTTCATAAAGGGTAGTCTACCATGGAGGTGTCATTTCTGCATCTAATGTATGCTATATAATGATGATTACCCAAAAACTTAATAATAAGAAGGCTTTAGAAAAAATGCAACTGAAATGAAATAAGATGATGAAAGAACTTAAGAGATATACCAGGGATCATGAAATTAATGTTAGGGCTATCAAATTTACTAGAAGATTGTGGAATCCAATTATCTAGATCATTATCAACTTGTATTTCTCAAATATAACTCCATTGGTTGATAAATTAATTAAATGTTGCACCAGTTGAAGATTTTTTCATTGAGATGGTGGTTTTTGTTGAGGTGGTGGACCCTCATATGTGAGGGTCCATCTGAAGGTGAAGCAGCTACGCTGACGTAATCTTAAGGGCCCGGTTAATCAGCGTTGAGATCCTGTTGGGAAAATTGGCAATAGGAAAGTTGGAAAATACGTTCTCGGACTGAACCGGGATTGGCGATCATGAAATCCACCACGAAAATCAGCGGACGATCGCCAGACTTCTGGGGAGGATCCCATTGAGGCTGATCTCGGCATTTCTTTAAACTTTTGCTACCATTATGAGGCGGGAACGCCAATGCATGGATGGCTGGGCGGCCTGGGCCCGTTGTCAAGCCACTCCACGTGAAATCGTCGCGTTTGCAGAGCAAATACCGAACGGAGTTCGGGGCCTAGACAATATTGGGTTTCTAGTTAGCTGCCAAGTGCAGTTAATTAGCGCCAAATACAGTTAGTTACCTTGAATCCCTTGCATCTTGACCCCCTCTTCGACCTCCGTCGTAATAGCGGGGTTACATATGCACATCGATATGGACAGGGGAATTTCAAATCCTGGGCATTGAAATGGTTCGTTCACCCTAATATGAGAGTTGCTCGCGTATATAGGCAAACCCATCAGATTAATGGCTGTTTTGGGAATTAAATAAGGGAAGCCATGCTTCGGACTTCCTGGTTTCAACCCAAGGCCGAGAGTCGTGCGCCAATGGTTTGATATCAGAAGCACGAGCCTCGGCGTGAAGCCCAAAGTTAAGCTTAAAGGTTCTAGCCAAAGTACCACCCACCAATACCCCTGAATTGGTCTGCTCTTGGCCCCCTCCCCGCAATGAAACCTCGCGTTCCCACGAGTGTTCTGATGTCGATTCTTCGCCGCCTAAAAGAATGATAGGATGGAAAGGCGGTCTCCGTGGAGAAACCATTAAACATGTGTCCGGAACGGTCCGCGGTTCCGGGCCAAGCCATCCTAATACGATGTGGAAGGATGCACGGAATGCAACACACCCGTTTCCCAAAGAGTATCAGAAACCAGGAGTGGACATATGAGCAGACCCCCACACAACAGCTAAAATGCTCAAAATATGTCGCGACATAACATTAATGTGCATTGCAATCCGTATTGACTGTCGTTTTAGTCCCGAGCTCATCTTCACCGCTTCCATCTCCTTCACCCTCAGCTCACCCCCTCTCTTGCATATTTATTAGCGGTGGATGGGTATGATCTGGTCTGCGGGTACACTCCTCAGCCGCACACGAGCCTGACTCATTCCATAATCAGTCCCAGCATCTGGTTGACTGGGAATCGGTTTGACGGCAGGGACCAGACCATTCGCAAAGAAAGACGAAACGATTGCGCCAACCTCAATGGCGGCGGAAAAATCCCATTTTCCCCAACATAAGGAGGCCCCCCATCCGATGCTGGCTAATAACTGCCGGTCGGTAAATGGCTTCAGCCAAATGCTCGGATAGATGGCTTGTCATGTTTTATTGTGGCACAGCAACCTCCACCCCATACCAGCATGTTGGAGCCAAGGTTTGACGGTCGCAATGGTTTAATCCGTGACCTGTGTTGGTGATCTGGGACAATTTTATAGTATGTAAGCCTATCCGAATACAAGCGGTACCACAGCAAACTGTACTTGAAGAAAGGCTTCCAGTGTGATCGAATGTCACCGGAAATCGCAAGTGGATCAGCGAGGGGGCTTGATTTTGCGAGAACCGCCAGGAGGGAACTGCATGACGCGAGTGGTCCCAGCACCACTATCCGTTCATTTCCTGGGGCCACCTGGATAGTCCGTTGACCCAGTTCCACCCCACCCGGGCCAGATCTTTGATGATCCCAGGAACTACTCTCCGGGGCACGTGCGTCGTGCTGTGCATGATATCGACACTGGTGACAGGTTTGACGGCGTCGTTTCGAAGCACGGCAGTGCGTGAACTACCAGAGATATTGGCCCGGGAGGATATGAAGCTGGGAGAGGCGCCCAGCTAAGGATGATGGCAAGGTTAACTCATCAAACGCAAAACATTTGCCACTGTGTCAAATCTAGATGAGGAGTACATTCAGTGTCAGTCGACGGAACTTGAACCCTTCAATATAAAAGGATGGTCAAAATACGCAGAACCTTGCAAGGCTAGCACCCTTTGCGCTAATCCGAAACGACGGACGCTAGTCCAAATAGAGACTAGAATCAAAGGACGCTCCTCAACTCCTCCACGAAACCTCCCCAAGCCTCCCAAATTTCCGAAAATCAATGTCTGCTCGAAGCCACAGCATAACAGCTTCCCTCCTTCAAATCCGACTATGGCTTGGCGGGAAAATCTTCGGTCCTGGGGGGCCGCGCGGTACCAAAGCCACCCGTCGCACGCCCACCAAGGGCCCCTGTGAACCAACAGGGCTTGCCGCTATGAATTATGTAGCCAAACACACCTCCATACCCATCCCCAACATCATCAAAACCTACAAGCACCATGACGCTCTCTATATCGAAATGGAGTATATTTCTGCAACGAGTCTCGAGAAAGCATGGCTCGGTGGCCACCTATCACAGGCGGAGAAGGAAGATATTGTTACAGAGCTTGCCAGCTATGTTAGCCAGCTAAGGGGACTAAACCCACCGCATCGAGAGATAGTGGGGTCTGCACATTGCAACGCTTGTCTTGATTACCGGGTTGGATTTTCTACCTTCGGCCCTTTTACAAATCACCAGGACTTTCACTCCTTTCTCCGGAGGGGCCTTGCCATCGAAAACTGTACAGAATCATTCAGTCAGGATATTACTGCTTCCCATTCTCGTGTCTATCAGAGCCGTTTTACTCATGCGGGTCTCTGTCCCCGAAATATTTTGGTCAGGGATGGGAAAGTGTGTGCAATAATTGATTGGGAATTTGCCGGATGGTATCCAGAATATTGGGAGTATACCAAAGCACACTACGGTCAGATAAAGATGCCAGACTGGTATGCGCAACTGGGATCTGTGATGGGGGGGTATGGTGATGAACTGAACGCCGAGAGAGTTCTCTGGAACTGATGTGACCTTCTGGGAATGCCATTGTGATATAACTCTTTGGATATTTAGCTTAGTCTTACCAGGCCTAGGGTCTGGTACAAGCTACATTGCGCGGCTAGTATAATTGATGACATCTAACATGGAATCAGGTTCGGCCAAACGCTGGTCGGCCCAGCTGAGCGAGTCAGACATAAACTTCTCAATATCAAACTGCTCGGCAAGTCCCTCCTGCTACAGCTTTTCAATGCCACTGCGAGTCCAACTGACACAATTCTCCTCCGGCCAGAATCCCTTTCTCGGAAGCGGGACCATCTCAAGACGGGCCCGTACCCTTGTGTATGTAACCTCCTTTGGAATCTTCCCAACCATTACCCCCTTCCAAGAAGATGACCATTGAGTGCCGGATCGACATTATCTCAAGATCGGGAAAACCAGTTGCGTACTGGATTGTGGTCAACTCTGGTGATAGGATCGGGACGGGCGGCATCAGTCACGTCGTACGAGTAGCAGGTTCTTCCCCCGGAGGTCTTTGGAGATACAAGTATGCCCCAGTGGTATGCAGCATAGCCAAGTCGCTGTCTGCTATCTCCGAGATTATTAGAGAAACGATCGTCGATATATCTGGATCGAAATGGATATTTCTTTTCTTTTCTTTTCTTTTCTTTTCTTTTCTTTTCTTTTCTTTTCTTTTCTTTTCTTTTGTTTCTTTCTTTCTTTCTTTTTTGCCGCTTTTCGCGCGCGGACGAGCACGAGCCAAGGCACCAAGGTTAGTGATCGCTGTAGAAGGTTCGGGAGGAGTGATATCACGTGGTTAGGGCTCCAACCTGTGGGAAGGTTGAAGAGTCTTGGATTGCTACACTAGCAAGAGAATCTATCTACTGTGCAATCATGTAATCACACTAAGCCTGATTGGGAGACTGGAGGCCTACAGCTGCCAACACCCCCCCTCAAGCAGAGCTGTGTGAAAAGCATAGATCTCATGAAAAACACTGAAAAACAACAAAATGTCATCAGACAGAGAAAAAACCTAGATATATGACCAGACTTGCTACTTCCTATTATCCCCAGTAGAAATCCCTAGCAAATTAATGAATCATACAAAAGTAATAGTGCCTAGAGGCTTTATCAGGCTGTCAGCTGCCATTTTGGCTGTACCAACATGATCCAATACTATAACACTATTCTTCAATTAAGATTATGAGTAATGAAAATGCATATCTATATACTTGCTACAGGCCATAATTGTAGCAACTTGAGTGAGATCAATTATGCCCTTGTTGTTCATAAAAACCTATATAGGAGATGTAGTGATAAATTTAATCTCTAACATGAGATTCTGAATTCATATTACTTTATAAACTGCCTCACTGAGTGTAACATATTCAGCTTCATTCAAACTGAGAGCCACACAGGATTATTTAGTAGAATGCCATGAAATTGAAGATCCTACAAGCTTGAAAATGTAGCTAGATGTAGATTTTTATTTATCATTTAATAGTTCTACTCAATTAGAATCTATGTATTCAATGGGGAGGTAGATGTTGTTTGAAAACACTGAATTTAAGCTGTTAGAATGATGTTTATATTAGAGTTTAATTCCAGGGGTTCCCTTTAAATATTAGATAACATATAATAGTGCTTTCTATGATTTCAGGGTGGGGTTCACATTATACTGCCTGAGTAGTGAGGCTGCATGTATAATATTAGGCTGAGTTTTAACTGTAAGATATTAAATACAATCTATGCCCTGTTGAAAATGTTACTTCATAAAACCTGTCTCATTCTCAGGGAGAGAGGAATCATCAATGTGAAAGACCTTCTTCATGGGTGTACTGATGATAATAACATCATCTAAATAGAAATCCTCTACTAATCACTTAATATAGTGTTGGTGAGTCAATTTGATATCATCAGACCTACAGTTAACTTTTATGCCTAGATATTTTATTGGTTTATGTAAATCCTTAACCTTAAGTCTCTCACTGAGAGCTTTCACTAGCCAGTCAGTGTTTTTAGGAACTTTGAAGACTATATTCAAATTATTGATATATATAGTTATATAGAGATGCAGCTTCTCCATGTGATACTAGAGAGCTAAGTTATAGAAGCTTACAATGAATTCTAAGTTATGTAAATAACCCATTAAGCATTCATACTAAATTCTTGTAGCTGAATTAAGTCTGTAGAGACTACTTTCAATAGTGCAGATAAGTATTTTTAGAGTATTCAACTTAAAGCCAGTAGATTGCCTCATGTAAATTGCCTTACCCAGACAGCTATGCAGGTAGGCCAGTATGATATTAACCTGCTATAATGTCCACCCCCACTGAGCTACTATGGTGAATAATATGTGGTTTATAGTGTTAGTTATAATAGGTGTGTAGGTTTTCTCCCTACTACCCTTCTTCAGCTAATTACTGCAGACCACCTAATGGAACTTTCATAGGATGCTATTGAAATTCACATTTGAATTTTAAGGCTGATCTTTCTTGATAAATACTTAGTAGCCTGATGCTACTAGTTCTCTGACTGATACATTGAATTGAGGGATGAGATACCATATCTTATAGTATTTAAAATCAGAGATCTTATACTGCATTGATTTTTACCAGTATTCTCTCATCCCTCCTGGCCTAGATACAGCATCTTTGTATGATTTAGAAAGACTGCCTGTATTAGAGAAAGAGGTATAAGTTATAAAGGCCTTTACTAGATGTAACCATTTAACATCTACAGGGGCCTCAGTGTCATCATTCATCATAAAAATTAGTTTTGTGTTTGAGCTATTAGAGGCCTCAGAAGTTAGTTCCTCTTCTACAAATTGAACCTTACAGCCTGAATCTGCCTTTTCTTGTATGAATCTAATGTTAGATGATGCTATGATCTTATCTACAATGAGATCTCAGAGCTGAAAAATTAATATTCTATTAAATTCAATTAACTTATATAGTCTCCCATGAGGGGATAATTTATCTGCAGGCTTCTATGAATCATGCAGGTGGGTGTAAATGTCTGCCCTGAGTTAATGAAAATGTTTGACTTTTAATGACATATTTATAAGAGTACTTCATGAGATCTTATGAGAGCTAGGGGTAATTGAATCTGCCATCTGCAGCCAGAACTTTTTATTATATAGAACCATAGATGTAGGAGTATTATTAGTTATTACAATAACTACATGTAAGATATTTGCCCAGAATTTCTTGGGTAAATCACTTTATATGAGAATAGCTCTCATTCATCCCATAACTATATGAATCCTCTGTTCAGAGACTGTATTCTAATGAGGTGACTAAGATGTTATAGGCTTCTATTTAATTCTGTAGTTAGTCATAATCTACTGCATTTAGATGGAGTAAAAAATGCTGTCTATATCTATATGAATGACTGTTAGGGTACTATACCTCATGTTGCTTATGAATCTGAGCTAATACCTAAAAAAATCAACTACTAGATCTTTTGAGTTTAAAAAATATACTCATCTATAGTGTGTTGCATTGCATGTCAGTAGTATGAAGTATTTCATCTCTTAGTGAGATATCAGGAGGTAGTCAGATAGATCTTCTAATGTTCTACCCCTTCCTGTGAGATTGATGTGGATCTTCTCCACAGCTCAAAGCATATAAAGTATTAGTATTTGAGAGAAATGCTGAGTTATTCTGACCTGTATACAGTTAGTACAGTAAAAATTTGATTTTAAACTAATGATCTTGACCCCTGTATGAGAATCCTTAGACATTATAATAATAGTACCCACATGGATGTGCCTGAGATCTCTATGCTACTCCATGAGAGTTTTACCCTTAGGGGTAGATTCTGACTCAGTGATTAGAGCTGTAGTAGTAGTAGTAGCAGCAGCTGCAAGATCAATTTTTTGAACTGTATTAGAATCCCTGTACTCATACAATTTTGCCATATAATTTATTACTCTACTGACATAATTAACATTCAATTCCAAGTTGTGTTCTACAATCTTGTAGACATCTCCTGTTGCAGTTCTAACTGTATTGAAAATAACACTATTTGGGGCCTTGCAAATGAAGTATGATGGGGTTGTATTGGATAATATGAACTGATAGTCCTAATCCTCTAAATAAGTATATAATAGTAAGTTAACTGCTAAATTTAGGAGATAATGAACCTCATGTAGTGTGAGATTTCTCCCTTTCACACCTAGAATCATATTATTAATTCCTTCTACCCTAGCTTTATCATCAGTGGTAGAGTTAACACTGAGATCACCCTTATATAAACTGTAGTTCAAAATTGAATGGCATTCACCTATCATATTGAAACTAATGCACATATTCAAATATCAGGGTCATAAGGAGTCACCTATAATGAATGTAGTTAAAAATGCCTCATCTCACTCTATACAAATCATTATAATATTTACAGAAGATTAATTTAACATTAAATTCTTATTATTCTCTTTCTTTTTAGAATCATCAGATCTACTACTCTTACCCTTATTCTTATCTTTTATCTTTTTTGCATCCTCAGCTTTCACCTAATTAGGCTTCAAGTTGGGGTGTAAGGTCCAGCATTTATCCTTACTGTGCCTAGGCATCTTATAATAATCATATTTACCCTTGACAGGCTTCATACTGGAGGTAAAGAGGGTAATAGCTGCAGAATTCACCAATAAATTCTGCAGAGCTGAGGCCACTATTTTCTTATTGCAATGATTTAATAACTACTTACTGAGTTTATTAATATTAATATTTGAAATTTAGCTCTAACCAGTGGAAAAGAACTCATCCAACTGAGTCTTTACAAATACCTTCTAGAAATCTTTGAGTCCCAGAAGGAAGATATCATAATAAATATCTCCTACTCTAACTGTAAGATCCTTATGTTGTGTGACTAGATAGTGAAAATGCCTGAGGTAGAGTATATAGTTGGTGTTTTTAACTTAAAGAGTCATTAATTCCTTAATAATCATCATATGCTTCTCTACTAGAGAGACTACATACTCTGTGTTGATTTTCTCCTATATATTTATAGCTAGATCAGATTCTAATTCTCTGAGAACAGCCTGAATATTGCCTCATAGACTAATGAGAATGCAGTGATATAATGCCTGTGAATGTACTAACCACTTAACCTGCTTGTGATGACTTGTAGAGGTTAAGATGTACTCATTCCTAAGAATGATATCTTTTGCACTAATTGCCTTAGTATCTACCAGAATTTCTATGCACCATAAATTGTAGTTTATGTCATTAAAGGTAATGATATCTTTAATCTTAATTGCCCATTAAAGTTCCTTCTGATACTCATGAAGCTCATCTTTATGAAGGTCACAGAGGGTAATTATTATTAATAGTTAATGATAGACCTTAGCTACTATTCACTTCATCTCTTCTTATTGAATAGATCTTATGAAAGTGAATAGCTACTTCATCATTCAGGTGAGTGCCTCCTATATCATAATAATAGTAGCATCTAAATTATGTGAGGTGCTGAGTATCCTACTGAACTGCAAGGAATAATCTATCTTCTCATCCTTATTCTTAGAGAGGCTGGGCAAGGTGGGCTCAGAAGCCTAATAATTGAGATTTATGGACTATGAAGAGCCTGTGATTCTACAATTCATTATTGAGTGAGTAGTGCAATGAGTACTAGTGGTATCTGCTGTAAACTCAGGGGTGAGAGGCATCTTGCCAGGCATCTTATTTGATATTATATGACCTTGGGATCTGGCTGTGAGTGATGTAGCTGTCCATTAAAATTTGAAAAATCTACTGATTTGCCTTCAAAAAAGTTTTTGCACACCAAAAATCTTCAAAATCTGCCTCAAATACTATAAAGATGTGTGAATTTTGGGCAATTAAATATCTCACTATAGAATATATGTGATATCCAATCCAGGTGAACCTTCCAGTCTTTGATGCAGCATTTTTAATTAAAAAATGTACTAACCAGGCTATAACCTGTGGGAAGGTTGAAGAGTCTTGAATTGCTACACTAGCAAGAGAATCTATCTACTGTGTGATCATGTAATTGCACTAAGCCCGATTGGGAGACTGGAGGCCTACGGCCGCCAACACAACCTTCCCCCACAAACAAAGCGATCCACGAGGCCCAAAAACTAGCGGCGGCACTAAAACGAGTGGTTCCACCAACACCGTCAACTTTCAAGCTTAATTAAACCTTGGCTCTTGGGCAGTCATTGGTTGCGAAGTCTGATCCCCATAAATCTTACTTGAAGCTTTGCAACTTTCCATCCTGACTGACTGAGTCATGCAACCAAGAAACCGGGGACGTGACCGTGGTGGTGGTGGTGGTGGTGGTCGTGGTCGTGGTCATGGTCGTGGTCGTCAACACTCGGGACATGGACATGATGTCCCCGCAACAAATCCTGAGCCATCCCCCGCCTCCACTGCCGTGCCCACACCTTCAACGCGTGGTCAAGCTCGCGGCCAAGCTCGTGGTCAAGCTCGTGGTAGGTTACCAGCTATTTTATCCCCTGACATAGCCCACTAATGAGGGCAGGTCGATCTCCTCGCACTCCCGCTGGTCCAAATACACGTCAGCCCTCAACGCCTTCTCGCCCTGCTACAAACCCCCCGCCTGTCGATATGGCGGAGTACCCCAGACAGGCAGAAATGGCTTCCAGAATCGACGAAATCCAAGAAGAGAAAGAAAAGAGAATTCGCAAACCCCAACCTTTCATGGGGCCGATAGAACCCACCGATGTTCAAAATCTTCTCGCAGCCATCAACAAGCTAGAATTTCGCGACAGAGCCCAGGTACCTGCCGATCGCTCGGTTCGAGGCGAAGCGGAGCCCCAATTTTCACCTACTCCCCAACCCTGGCGGCTGGCCAAGGCGCTGGATTCCCTCGCAGCACTTCTCGTGTCAAAGCCAAAACACGAGGTCGTTGCTGTCGCGCTGCGTCCTGATACCAAGGCACAGGCAGAAACCATCGAATTTATTGTCTCTGCAAATGGCGATGTCCCTATACCCACATCTACACATATCAGTTGGATTTGGAAATCCCTTCGGCAGATCTCGAATCGCTATTACAAGTTATATCCAGAGAGCAGTAAAGACGAGAGTCCGACTCAGACGATAACTGATGCTAGCTATTGGGAACAAGTGGATAATTTCACCTCTCGATGTATAAAATTCAGCTTCGCACGTTTGCAAAAACGGGTAAACACCAAGTTTGGCCAGTTCAAAAACATTGATTTGGGTCAATTTGCCGAAGACCATGCAATCCGTCGCATTGCCACGTCTCTTTTTGCCATCGAGCGCGTATTTACCCGGGAGCATGGCGCTCTGCATGGGCTGCCAACCGATACCGATACGGACAACTGGGCAACACTATTAGTGTTTCTCCGCCAGTGTCAGGAGGATGTTAAGGATTTATTCCGGGAAGGGGTACTGACTCCCGACGATCTGCTTCGCCTCAGCAATTTCCCAGCCTTGCAGTCATACCTACGCAAGGTAGTTGCTATCAATAACGA
Organism: Emmonsiellopsis sp. PD_33; assembly: GCA_032988165.1. Classification (NCBI taxonomy): domain Eukaryota; kingdom Fungi; phylum Ascomycota; class Eurotiomycetes; order Onygenales; family Ajellomycetaceae; genus Emmonsiellopsis; species Emmonsiellopsis sp. PD_33. Next base: position 29,958 of record JANTQF010000019.1, read on the forward strand.
TATTGATGTGCTGATCAGGGTTGCTATTTCCCCTCAATGCCGGCATCTATTTTCCCTCAAATTTAAGCTACAGCTTATACCTGAAAATTCTTCTCGGATTCCATTAGTTCCAACCGCTACAAACGACTGGGAGTTCATTCTTGAGAAGGCACTGGCCTGGAGAAACACAGAGCTGGCCCGGAGAAGCATTAGCGATCAATCTGAGTATGAGCCCAAAGTCATGAATATGGATGTTGTTGACCGGGACACGGCGTACATGGCTCAGCAGAAAATCAGCAACAAGATTGTTGTTCACTGTGAGGTCAAGATAATTCTTCTCATTGAGAAACTGAAGGCAGATTCCCCCCACCTTGCAGAAGCATACACATATGTTGGTGTCTCAAAACTGTCCTGCCGCGGCTGCCATACGTTCATTCAGGCATACAATTTTGCTCACAGCACTCGATTCATGACCAGGGGGACCCATTCAAAATCGTACTATCCCTGGCAATTCCCTCGAAATTTCCCCAAACACCAATTTACAGCCACCCAAATGTATGACACTCTTTCTTCGCGCTGGGCAAATTCGTATAACGGATATGAAACGGAAACAGTTCCTTTGGGACAAGATTCAACTGCATCATCTGGCACTTCCACGGGCGTCCGGCGGAATGCAAATCCAAACGTTGTTAAAGTTGCTCGAGAGCTAGCGGAGAAAGTTATGAGGGGCGAACTATGATGCTTGATTTGGAAGTACAACCCGGAAATTTCCCTATTAGTTTGATGCTTTGTTTTTGCGTTTCTGCAGGAAGCTGCTTGGCTGGGAGTTAGTATTATAGCAATATGTACCTAGCAGAATAAGAGAAAAGTGTGTTGCAATAGCTGAAACTATGTACCCTGATGCGTGTGGTCCCCTGACCTACCCAAGGGGCCAGCCGAACTGTAGTCCCGAGACGAGGCAAGATCAATAATGGTGGGCCTGGAGGCAAGCCAGGCAATAGTTATCTAGGGGAATACGTCAATTATTGCATCGGATATTGAACCACACAGGATGCACAACAGGAGAAGCGGTTGCTTAATCGAATCTCGTCTAACTGATTATAAGCACATTCTTCGCCATGGTTATTACTGTTTGTTCGAGGCACACATGGATTTATGACTATTAATATGCATATATGGCGCTCATACCATACTAGCAATAATGTTTAGTTAGTTTGATGAGGCTTCACGATGCTGAGCACCTACTCAGTTGTGGCGGAACCAAACCTTAAATATTCGACCCACATTCTGATCTAACTAAACTTTATTTAACTGGGGCTGGCCCACTTCGCATACATGGGCATTTCTTCCTCCATCCCCAACTCCATCACCGATATCCCTGCAAGCAGTCATGAATCAACCCAACCAGATATACCAGTATTCCCTCCTATCCGCATTAATGGACGGAGTCTGCAATGAGGGAATCCCAGTCTCCAAACTTCTCTCCCAAGGAAACCACGGCGTGGGGACTTTCGAACGAATGGATGGCGAGTTGATCCTTCTCGACGATAGAGTATACCAGCTACGAGCCGGAGGCGACGTGCGCGAGGCATCAGCAAACGACCAAATCCCGTTCGCCGTCGCGACCAGTTTCTCCCCCGCCCATACCCGGACTGGCCAGGCGTTACGAAACAAGGCGTCGCTTGACGAGATTCTTACCTCCACGGTACCATGCACGGCGAATATGTTTGTGTCATATCGCATCGAGGGGGCTTTTTCATCCATGACTACAAGAACTGTACGCGGACAGGAGTATGCCGGCCAACCCCTTTCGGAATTAGGAGATAATCAGTATGTCGACCATTACCAGGACATTGAGGGCACTGTGGTTGGATTTCGATCGCCACAGGCCTGGCAGGGGCTTACTGTCGCTGGGCATCATTTGCATTTCATCTCCAGGGATCGTACACAGGGTGGACATGTGCTGGAATTAAGCACAGCGAATGCAACTGTTGGTGTAGCGGTGGCGTCGAATGTGCATGTCGAGCTGCCTGGTTCTGAAGAATTTAATCGGGCGAAGCTGGTGGTGGATGATTCTGGGATCAGAAAAGTGGAAGGGTAAGCTGTATTGATTGGGTTTTGTCTGGTGATCTTAGGGTATTATTATTTGTATTTCGTATAAAAATTTCCGAGTTATGTTTTTAAAAGGGAATATCTATCGACTGTTTATTTAAGGATCTTGTATTGGATTGTGTCAGTGAGAAAGTACCCAGGAAATCAGGTAGGAGAGATCTTCGTGAACTAATAATAAGAGAGGGTAAAGGCAGGACTAGAAAAAATATAAATTGGAAGATGTAACTAGGCTAATATGACCCGCAGTCAAATAACAGTTTTATGAAAAACACCTTGAATTTTCCATCGTCCACACTTTTCCAACTCCTATTATCCCAGTAGGTTCTGAAAAACTGTTGATCCCACGTTGTGAGGGTTTATAAGTTGTGAGCTCCCCTTTCAATGCCTCCTACTTGAGTTATGATCATGGCTTCCAAACTCTAAATAAAATAACCCTAAACATGCGTCAGGTTTGGGATGTCTCCTAGATATCTCGAATAAATACTCATAGTAGCTGTAGGTTTGCACCTCCTCTGCCTTTCAGAGCCTGCTGTTAATTCCCATCGGAGGATTAGCTTTTACGGTTAACAGAAAGGAGGTTACTGCCAAGGGACTTTCTCCTACTGTCTTGAGCTCTACAGCCAACCACTGAGTTAACTAGCTTAAAGAGTTAAGCTGTGTGGCTGTCTACGCCTAGGCCGTACGGGGTATTCAATAGACTAACCCTTGCATTAAACTACTCATCATGTTCTATGTATGTACATTTTATGTTGGTTAACAAGGCACACCATCGCTGTACCATCTCCATTTGCTTGTTCTGTGGTCATTTTAAAAATTTAATTTAACGGATACTTGCTCTCTACTAGATAGTTAAGGTTTTTCGTAGTATATTCCAGAATACAGCTTGATTACCTCCGTACAACATTGCAATTCTAAGTACACAACTATCTGGTTTGCCTCCTAGTATCTGTGTGTCAGTTCCGCCGTAATAAGCATCTAGTCATTCCAGCTCCATAAGTACTCCGTACAAATATGCAGTAGACGTCTTCATACTCCGTAGTTTAAAAGATCTTAAGATTCCACACATTCCAAGCTCAGGCTGGGATCTATGATCCTCGCAGGGAAACTCGGAATTGGGCCAGTACCAATGATTCTGTTTCTCCTTTCTCTTTATGCAGCTGGACGCCACACGGAGAACGGTTTTTGTGAGGCGTCATGTTTCAAGTTTGACAATTTTTGGGGTGCTTAGTTCCACGGTCTGGCCGTGAAGATCATACTGCAGCAACGGCATGAGCGTTTCTTCAGGGTCCATTTTCACTATTCCGTGTCAGTCAAGTGCTTGGTTTATTTGTTGAGGTTGGCGGGGTTTCCTCGCGTACGCTGCGTTTCATACCTGCTTCCCCGTTCTTCCAAAGACCCGTCACTCCACATCCCCGAATCTACAATAAACACCGAGGTCCGGATTAAAGTTTCAGTTTGAGCCGGCGGTTCCACGGGCGGCGGGAGGGCCCGTGCGGCCGGGCGTTAGCTAAGCCGCCAAGCCGCCCGGAGACGGTTGTTCCGCGCCGTCGGCAAGCCGCGACCTTGCCCAAACAGGACTAGTGTTGTCCCCAGGCTCGGAACTCCCCTTTCCTGGTGTTCACGTGCCCGAGATGCCGGCGGGCCAAAATCATCCCGTCCCGCCGTCACCGCTCCGTGTCCCGTCCTCTTCTCCCGCTCCACGGCGAGCGTTCGACTGCCAGCTTCTCTCCGCCAAACCCTCCCGCATCTCTTGCCCGTCCGTCGTGGCATGTGCCCAGCTCGTCCGTGGCTGGCTCCGTCGTCCGCTGCATCCCTGTCCCCGCTATTTCGTCATCCCTGCTGCTCCCCAATGTTCACCACCGCTTCGCAACGTCGTTGCGCGTAGTATCAGGCTATCTGCCACTGGCCACCAGCCATGACGATACCACCCGCAATGGTGTCAGAGGTGCCGCTAGATGCTCTTGCCGGAGATGTTCTTGACCAGCATGACTTCCGCCCAATCGACGAGGCCCAATATCAGGAGGTCGTCCTGCAAATCCCCGGCGGGCAAACCGAAGAAGAAGTCGAGAAACGGCTTATAAACGAGGCACGACAAATAGGACTCGAGTCGTCTGATGCAATACATCCTCAGTTCAGCATAGCCCGATATGTCGACCCTTTTCCGACTCCTTCGTCCTCGCGGTTCAACCCTGATACCCTTCCGTCAACTTCCACAAACCCCAGCTTCGCCCACCAAAAGACCACCTCCTCTCCTCCCACGATATCCTCGAGCAATGAACTTCGGAGCAGTATGCACTCTGCCGCCTCACTGTCCACCCGCCCGACTTCGCACGGCTCCAATGATGGGTCATTCAAAGCGACAATACCGTCCCAGGCTCCGCGCTCCCGCTACTTCCACCATTCAAATATCTCCTCGTCTCGGAACTGGCCGATTAGCCGGGAGAGAAGGGCGACTCTGACCCAACTGAAACAAGCTTTTGGGAAGTTCCCGCATTTCCGACGGCGCTCGAACGTTAGCGCTTCGATTATTGTACCTTCTTCGCCGGCCTCCCCGGAGACTCGATCCACGACGCCGGGTGCAGATAATCGGAAGTCCCACGATATACAGGCCCACTCCGGCAATATGACCCCTCTTCCGGATAATAGTACTTCGAATGTCGATTCGGAAGCCATAATGAAAAGTTTTAACTGCGCTCAGATACAGCAATTGCGTAGCGTCCACCAGGCCCAGCGAGACAGGTTCTTGGCGTTCAAAACCAAGACCCTAGAATCATTATGCAATCGACATAATGAAGTCAAGGCACGGAGGAAATCAGAATACGAGGAGATTGAAAAGAATATAAATGAGCAGGTTAGTCACCATTAGTGTTCCTATCATGTTCGATCCCTTGACTAATTCCCCGACTTGCACAGAATATACAAGAAGCCAGTCGCCTTGAAGAGATTCAACTCAATGCTGAGCTTGACCTTGTCGACGACTTACAACGAGAGCGCCAAAGGCTAGAGATATGTATACGCCACATGGAAGGCTACTTCAATACCCCTTCTCCATTTTCTCCAACAGACGATGCCAAAGCCTCCCCACAGGCCCAACATCAACGCCAGTTCACCCAAAAAGAAAGAAATCATCTACAACAAAAATACCGGGAACGTGACCAAATGGACACCCTCCATGCATCTAGAATAAAAGTGCTTCGAGACATACAAGAACGAAAGTATCTCGAAGTCATGTCCAAATTGGAGAAAAATGCTAGCGAAACAGCCCAGGCGAACGGGAAGTCGTTTCAAGATCTCGTTGGCCGCTGCAATGACGAAACTACAGCGGTCAACATGTGGTTTATTGATCGACAGCAGCATCTATTAGCTAGGTGGATGCTTGAGGAAGCCATCGTCCGGAAGAATTTGGAAACCGACACAGGCATCTCATATGCACCGCTTCCGTTGCTTTCATTTTTGGAACAGTAGATCGATGATCAGCCAACCTACCACCTAAGGTTTCCTCGCTTTCCTACCACGCCACCATCCTAAGAACAACGCCAGTGCATTCTCCCAGCACCGAACCGAACACAACATATATCCATTCCCCTTCGCTCTGCGTATAAATTGCCTTCCCCCTCGCCTCTCATCTTCTTGCTTCAATACTTTATCTCCTTCTCTCTCACATCATTTTAACGATATCACGCCAGATGATACCCCTGTTTTCACGGCTCAATATATTAGCCAGGCATTTATCCTGATGCATAGCGGTCTATTATATATATTTAATTTTTGTTTGGCATACCTTCAACGACTATTTTGTATTTATTTATGATGCGATCGTGTATATAGACTATATATCGCACAGATATAAAGCAATTAGAAATGCATATATTGTGTTATTTTTTTCCTTACAAAAACTCCACGATTCTAAGGGAAACACGGCTCATGAGTATATAATGGCTTTCTTTCGCCTTCCACAAAGGTTAGCGACCCACCTCTTGCCTTAACAACATGCGTCCCAGTTCTGACAACATCAACAGGCGCTGTAACTAGCTTCAACCTATCCTCCACTTCGGAGGCACATCAGAACCCAACCGACCTGACAATCCACTCCTTGCCTCCTACACATGCTAATAAAATACTCAGCCGAAAACAGCAGTTACCTGTCCACAATTATCTTTGCTCTGCTATCTGCATTGACACAAGACAATACATCTTTAAATACATGATCCTCTATTACAAGGGCTTCGAATAACAAAAAGAATTACCCTCTTTATCAACGCTACGCGGCCAATGTTCTATATCTAGCTCCGTCTTTATGACGCTCTGTCTCTCTCTCTATTTTATCTTCCATTCATATTCACCTGGAATGCACGGAGACCAGCCCCATCCAACCCCCCCCCCTTCCCCCCCTCTCCCTACCAAACTAAACACGATAGCTCATGCCCAACGTGCACTCCCTCCGCGCGCGACCATCCCTCCGTGGCGCCGTCGGATCTCGCTGTGCCACTGCCCTTCGCCTCCGGGGCCTTGGTTGTTGCGCCCGTACTAAATATAACCCCCGTTAGTACCATAACGTTGCTTCCTGGTGATTTTTTGAGAGTGTGATCCATGTGATCTGAGAGAAATTAATCACTTACATTGCTCAACTTCCACCCGCAGGGCGTGATTCTCCGCCCTCAAATTGGCGGCCAGCGCCTTCTCGTTTCGAAGAGTAGATTTGGCTCTCTTGAGCCTTCTGCGGAGCTTGTTGCATTCGTCTCTTAGGGAGTTGGCTAGATAGAGGGGACGAATGTATCAGTTCAACGCCTTAAAAAAGGAAAGAAAGAAAGAAAGCAAGAAAGAACTGAATGAACCCAAATCCCCCACGAGCCTGGAAAAAACAAACAATCATACAATTAAACTCCCAAAAATCCACTGCTCCATCCCACTTATCCGTCAATATCTGCACCGCATCCGCGAGCAGATTCACATCCCTGTCGCGGAATGCCTCATTCAGCAGCGCTGACACTCTCGAGCCGTCTGGTCGTTGCCAGCGAGGTGTGGCTGCCAGCAGCCGCAGGGAGGGTTGGAGGTTGGGATTTATTGGGGTCGCGGAGGTTGTTACTTCGCGGATTGGTTCCATTTGGTTCCTTTGTGGGGGAGGGGGGGGAGGTGGTACGTAGGGGACGACACGGGGAGAAGGTGTTTGTATAGGTAGTTGCCCGCTCCGCCGGGGAGGGAGGGGTATTTTTTGGTATGTATGTAGTAAGGTAGTAGTAGGTAGGGGAAAATTGGTCGGTGTTCTGGACGGAGGAGGGAAGGTAAGAAAGGGGGCTTGGGATGGGGGGATTTATAGATCATGGCTCGTGGGGGAAATGAGCTCAAAGCCATATTCATTGGCTTTGTGAATGGCTTTGTGAATGGCTTGTCATTATCTACAGATATAATGCAGATATGCTTTTATTTATCAGGGATCAGTATTCAATGAGTATATTCCCTGCTTCAGGATGGAATGTAATAGTCACATTCATAAATATTATTGATGTACAAGTTAGGATGAGTGACTGGATGTTCCTTATTTCTCTCTTACTTCACTTGAGCCTCACTATATATTTCAAAAATTCCTTCTTTGTTTTACACCCATTAATAAAAGGCAGTGTAATTCAATATATCATTCAGCATTCATTTATTGTACTATTTCTACCCACTAGTAGTGAATACAAAGAAACCCATCTTCTCGCAAAGGCGGAAAAACAAATTGACATTTTTAACATTTCTTCAACGTGATACAGTTGACGTTCGGTGGCTGCAGCCCCGCAATTTAAGCTTAATTTAGCGCCGCCCGTTGCCGCAAGCCAAAATGCTAAATTCCACGGGCCAACGCCCGGACCACCATCTTAAATTGTAGTTTGTGAAACCAGCCGCTTGGATATCATTTGGCCTTTTATACAAGGGCATTGTACGAATTCTCTGGAAGTGTCGCCAGATTCCAGTTATCATCTTGCACCCTTGCATTGAAAATATGTTTTTGGTAGAGGTGTAGACAATGTATGTACATACATGCGGTCAGAGTAAAATGCTAATACTGTTGTCAGCTTAGGTGCTGTTTTTTGTCGTATCCTGTCTTCTTGTTTGAAGACGCAATTAGCTTCGCTGAGATGACTTTCTGTGCTTCGTACTGTGTCTGGCGCCGTGCACATACCTACCCAGACCAATCTATACCGAATGAGTAGACACCCACCCCAAATTTCCTACGCACTGGAAGGATCTACCCTTTAGACGGAGTGATATTAATCATTCCAAGTGCTGAGCCCATAAAACAATAAACGTAGCCACGGACAACATCAAACTTTGGACAAGACATCTAGAATACCTCGTGTGTTTGTTAATGGATACCGTATACACATGGCCAGCTGAAGAATCAACTGCGCCACGCTCGCGAACATCGTCATCATGTTTCTGAAGTTTCCCGTTTGTAACTCTGCAATTCCCTTTTCCATGGTGGCAAGTAGTAGATGGATAACTATCTATTGTTAGAAAACCAGCAAGTTATACAGGAAGCTGAGATCCTAGTGCATCTTACGTTGAAACTTCCCATACAGGGAGTGATCATCACCAACTTCGATGGCAACCAGCCTATCAAGATTTCTTGTATACCTGCATGCTACACAGGCATCGTATCCGCACCCACCAACTGGTCCTGACGAAGCGTCGGACAAACCAGGATCCAATGGCTATGCTGCATGGTACTACGTCTCGGCAAAAATGATCTACATGACAGAATGTCAAAACCGAAACGAAACCAGATCCTGAGTAACTCTGATGAGTGGCGACTTTCTGCGGCGCTGTTTGGAAATACGGGCTAGGCGCCAAGGATCCGCAGCTCTACTGCAAAACACAGGGAAACTGGGCGCTAATCAAAGCCGCCCTGCGCGAAATTGCGGATCGCAGACTCCCTTCAGGGGAGCTGCAACCTTTCTCGTATTTATGTACTTCAATAGACAGGATGCAGTGGGAATATTGTCGAAATACAGTAACTATCTAAAAATATCACCAGCCCTGGCGATGGCTATGCGTGCAGATCTAGATATTGGCTCCGGTATGCCTTGAGTTTGATGGAAAGAGGGCATTAGCAATAGTCCATATTCGGAATATAAAAAGGCCGTCAATTCCAGCTTTGAAGACATTAAAAGACAATCAATCAACTAAGATCGAGGAGATATCCAATTCAAAGACTTTCCAAAAGACACAAAAACCCTCCAGTTCCCTCTTTGATCGTTTTACCCTGAAGGTACGTACATATACCCATATCCCTCCCCCTCGAAGGAAAAAATGCAAGAGACTAACCGACCCTTCACCCCAGCAAAAATGAAGCTCCCCTTCACTTACCTCGTCCTCGCCCTCTCCGCGGCAACCTCCATCTCCGCCGCCCCCGCCCCCGGAACCGCCGCAGCGGCAGAGCCAGGAGTAGAAGCCACCGTCAATCAACTGGCCGCGCGCGGGAACAACTTCAGCAAGGCCGCATGCAAGACAGCATGTGACAAGGGACCCGATGCCGTGGAGAAATTTTGCCGTCTCATTCCCCATGCGGTTGTGAGGGGTGCTTGTTGGGCGGCGGCCACTGCGGCGCAGACGCCCGCGGGAGAAAGGACTTGTCTTGCGTTCTGTGATTCGTGGCATAAGTTTGAGGATTGGATGGAGGATTTGTTTTAAGTGGGATGGGGGGTGGGAGGTTTATGAGGGGGATGGCATAGTTGGTGCTATAGTTAGTGGGTTGGATGGGGGGTGCTTGGCTGTTTGATTTTCTCTAGGTTGGTAGGGGTTGGTTTGATATGGTTGCGGTTCTTTGGGGGCATGGAAGGGGCTGTATGTTATATCCCTGGCTTGGTGGGCGGAGCTGTTCGTTGATAATGTTTTATCATCCATCATCTGTCAGCTGGAATCAGTTGTCAATCCTCGAAGCATTATCATTACTATTATCTGTGCGAACCCTTCAGATATATGAGCATGAAGTAGCTCGTCCGTATATACAAAAAATATTAGCCCAAATATCGCAAAAGACCTTCAGGGCCAGGGATACAAAAAGGCAAGGGAAACGAAACCATCGTCTAGTCCAACAGCAAGGGCGACGGGAATTAAACGTTATGCGACATCGAATCTTGCAGAAACAGGTCTCTAGGTGCCGACAAAATACGGCAGTCATCCATCGATCATGAATGCTCAAACCATCAATCACTCAACCACCCACCCCTGGACCTGCCAAACCCACACCCTCGGCACCTGGCCGCTAAATAATTGGGCACAATACCAAACTTTGTCCTTTCTCAGAAAGTGGTTCTGCGAATCTAAAAACTGCACCATAAAAGACAATAGCGGATAGGTAGTCTCATGCCCTTTCCGGCACCCGACGGTGCCGCAGAATTTTATCGTTGTGTCTAGTGGCCCGTAGTTGACAAGTGTGCATGTGGTGGGTTCGTTGCTAGAGTCATCAAACTCGCAGGTCAATATGAAAGAGAAGGTGTATGGCGGAGGTGGTGCCCTTAGAAATTGTACTTTTGCCGTAACTCCCCTCTGATGGGTGGTTTTGTTAATCATATAGTTCGTGGAGCTGTGATGCTGCTTTTTGCTTACTGTGTTCTGTACGCCGAAGCGTTCCAGTTTTTGAATTCCGAAGAGCTGCCGTATGGCAAGGCCACTAAGGGACACATCATAAGCAGCTAACAGATGGAAGTAAAGTCATAGTGTTGACGACAAGAAAGGAGCGGAAACTCTTCAAATAGGCACGTAAGTCACACTAGCAGCCTCGCTGAAATTCGGGCAAGTTTCCCAGCTCTGCACGATAACATGGAGTCTAGGATACTTTTCAGGCATAGATCAACATATTGGTAGGGGTTATCCGGAATCAAGAGAATGAAAAAATTAATAACCAGGAAATCGGAATGTAGTTGCGACCATATCGCAACATTCAATAGAGGCAATAAAGAAGACGAATAACCAATTATCACTTACGGATCCCATTTTATCAATCCCATCACCCTTTTTCTAAGATCCCAATTCCTCACATCCCAATATCCCAGGCTCTCCTTCAGCTGCTTTTTGTATTTGCGACGCATTTTGCATTCCACGAATACGGTCTGATACGTCGATGGGAGGTCCTCAGCTTCTAGGAATGGGCGAAATGGGGAATTCCCCAAAGGCGTGTAAGGGGCCGCCGTGAAATTTTTTGGAAGCCTAATTGGGAGAAAGAAGGGCCTTTGCTTTCGATTAATCTGATTGTGGGTGGCGAATAACGTATGATGCACACAAGACTACAGGTCGTTAGCCTCTACTTCAGAAATGACAGAAATTTGGTATAGCGCCGGGACGGTCCCAAGTATGGGCCAAATATATTCACATAATATCTAAGCGTTCTCCATAGTCAAAGGAGTTCTTTGCCCTTAGTCGTCGGTGAATCGTCATTGATTTCGAAGTTCTGTCCGGATGTAGTCGCGAGCCAAAACCATAAATAAACCCTAACTACGTTTGAGATCCGAGCAAACTCAATTAGGTACGAAGCATTTGGTTCGTATATATGGGCTGGATAGAGCATGGAAACCAAGCTTTAGGCGTTTCAATAAGCCCGGTTGTGGGGTGGTCGGCAGCTCCGAAATGAACCATATCATGCAAAAGGTTATGTCTCCGGCGTGTGGTGTTCCACCGTGCACACTTCACATTGCTCAAAGCTGATGTACCGATTGACCAGCTGGTATCTGAGTTCACATCGAGAAAAGCAAGTCCGACTGCTGAAATGAGGGTGGAAAGAATGGGATCTCCTAGGTTACGTATAAACGTATAACCATGCCCTAAACTACGATCCCTAGGCGAGACGGTCCGTGGCTGGGGGTACGGTTGACGTAACATAAAGACAGACGGCTACGGATACTTTTGATGTAAATTCAGCCTGGTTCCGCGACCCCACGCAACCGTTTAACAACACTCTCGATTCTTCCGTCGCCACCAACCAGGATATTTTCGGCGATTTTATCCCTCCCCTCGTCTCCAATAATAATAGCCCGTTCAACGAGACCCCTATCAGACAGTTTGATGCGACCAACGCGGCCGTCCTGCCATTCAAGACGAACATATCTCGTCTCAATCGCGGTTGCGGCCAGAGAGACAATGCCGAGATTATTTGGCGGTTGATCATCAGGTAGGTTATCCGAAGAACGTGGTTCATCTTTCTCGTCTGTGTTCTCCGAAACCCCAAGTTCCTCCTGCAGCCACTGAACAGCATCACATCGCAAATGCCACGCAACCAGCTCTCGCCTTAACTCCCTCACCAGTCTGCGCAAGTCCTGCTTTGGGGTCTTCCACGGCTTGTCAGTTTCAGAATCCATCGCATGTCCTCCTTTTGGCGCCGCAAGATAACGTTGTTCCAGTTGAACGAGGGGAATGAATATAGGTATCGTGTGGCGATGAACGCGAAGCTGCTTCCCGTCCTTCCCAACGCGTCTCAATAGCAAATAGTAAGGCTTGACAAAGGTGCCCCGTCGCGTGCAAACTTCAATCCGGATACCTAGTAAATTCGGGGATTGGACGTGCGGTGAGGGATCTTTGAAGGGAAACGAGGTTGTGGAAAATGCGACGCGATGGTGGTTTGCCTGGGCATGTTTTCCGCTACTTAACACGACGGGCTCGATGTCCTTCTCCAGGCCGCGAGGAACGTGCTTGCGCAGCGCATCTTGGACAGCGTTGGTCGACAGGAGGCTAGACGAGAGGAATCGCCTTCGGTTCGTGAGGTTGGAGACTGCAGATGGTCAGTAAAGAGAGCACCCGCCAGCATATGGGGAGGACCAACTCTCGGCACGTATCGAGGCGATCTCCTTGTCAAGACCACTGGGCGCGTCGTCTATCTCTGGCGAGCCTTGAGCGTTAGTAGCCATACCGGTGGCGCCCAATATCCAGGCTTCGGATTGTGCTGTTCCTCGTAGTTGTTGTTGATTGTTGGTGATGCGGTTCGTATTTGATGCCAAGACCTATGCCAAGGCTGTCTTGGTGATATCTTGGCGTGGTATGTAATGTAATGAAAGGGTGTATCTCTCAGCACCACTTCCCCATACAATGGTTCCCACGTGGCGGGGTAGACACACGTAACGTACGGTAACGCCTTACCTCAATCAGCCTGAAGCATATCAGAGAATCAACTCCCTGTCCGACACGATCTTCCTCGGGCCGTTGTGACATTAAATAATATTGCGATGCAGCACACATTGTTCTTGGCATGTAACTTCATTTCTTGCCCATGTTTCAAGGCGTTTACGCCGTGCATATAACTGGCGGAGACTACTGCAGGGGCGATATCTGCCAGACGGCGGCGCCCGATGGGTACCTTTTCCTCCCACGTGGCTGGGTACATAAACTAAAGGGGAATTCCCAAGATAATGGGCTTGGGCAGACAACCCTGATTCCATCTTCCTCACAATACAAGGCGCCAGGATGATGTCTTCAAGAACCCTTCTATCAACAGCAGCAGCACTGTGTGCTCTGCCGTCTGCGCTGGGCGCATGGTCAAACCTGACTCTCGAAGACTACCAGCTAAAACAATCCGGCTATTCTGACTTCATTGCGGACCTAGATAAAGTCCTCCCTATTGTGTCAGTCAAAGACGTCCTTGCCGACACCAACCATGCAAACCCAGACTCTTCACCCGAAGTATCGAACCTCGTCTCCTCATATACCTGGGAAAACGTCGACGGGTACGACGATGTCAACACGCTAAAGTGGTACCCGCAAGGAATCACCACGACAGCTGACGCGAGCGAGTCGGGCGATTATGACGGGGACGTCGTCCATCTGGTTTCGTGGCATTCGGACGATTATGACGGCGGCAAGCGTGGGCCGCGCATTTCGTTTGTTAATATGAATGATGGTGCGGATCGGGCGTATCGGAATGCGCTGCTTGTTGAGCCGACGGCAGGTGGCGATACTCCGGATTTCAAGGCCCTGGATGGTCTCCATGCCGGCGGAATCGTCTGGTATGGAGACCTGCTGTATGTGGCCTGGACCACCGGCGGGTTCCGGGTGTTTGATCTGAAACATATTTATCAGGTTTCCATCGGGGATGGCAATGGGCATGTCGATGGTGAATATCAGGCATTCAACTATAAGTGAGTATTTCTCTTATATCTGGATCTTTGGCAGTTTCAGCTTACCCCTAACGCGCGCTTTAGATATGTAATCCCGCAAGTACGGACCTACGACTATATTCCGAAAGACGGTGTGAAGGGATTCCATTTCTCCTTCGCCTCCCTTGACAAGACTTCTAATACGTACGTAACACAGACAAGAATTCTTTCCCCCCGCCCAGCCCCAAGCATGCTAACGCCCCCTTAGCCTAGTAACAGGGGAATACTTCAAAGACACCACCCCCAACCGCCTTATCAATTTCAACCTGGACACCTCCACGAACCTGCTACAGGTTAATGATGACGGCATCGCCACCGCATCCCTAGGCGTGGAGCACGAGATCGTGAAAATTCAAGGCGGAATTACCATCAACGAAAAATACTATTTGACGCAGAGCGGCGGGAGCCTGTGGACGTTCTCCTGGCTTGGGGGGGAGAAGGAAAACGCGGACGTCTTTCCGTCCATACCAGAGGATTTATCGTATCAGGCTGGGTATGGATTGTGGTCTCTGATGGAGGTGCCGGGGAAGAGGCATGTTGTTGCGTTTGATGCAGATAAGTTTTGATGTGCATTCCACCTAAATAGGTATATAGGGTTGACCTTGGCCTAATTTGAAGTGAAAATGGGTTATTATGAAGCTACCTTCCATGTATGCTGGTTACGAAGCATCCTTTGGCATGTTAATATTATCAGTACGGAGTACTTTCCTCTTCGTCCCTCCTTGACATCAGCGACCCATCTTGGGCCAAATGCAGCCTCACACCAGCACATTGGTGCTTTCGTCTGGATGGCAGACAAGGCCTGTTGCCAGCGGCGCTATTTGCCCTCCAAACCCCGTTTCTGGACAGCTTTATTGGAATCCTTTCCCCACCAGCAGCGACTAGCCGGCCCATCCAAATCTAGCCCCTAGAAAATCGATACAGATGTAGTTAGTGTACGGATAGATAGTCGTGAAGCATGATCTGGCTACGCTGATGGTATCAAGACAAATAATAACGCAGGAATCCGATATCCCCATACATGGTCTGTGAAAGGATGTTTGCTTCTTACAAAGCCTGCATCCCTGGAATCGACGCAGTACTTGTGAATGTGGAGCGTATAGAGCAGAACGTACGATGTCTGAGAGCCCCGGGCAGTACATAGATTCGAAGACAAGAATAATAGCGCCCGTTCATAGAAGTGTCACGGCTGATAATATGCATGGAGTATTAGGATATCAAAATAAGAAACCATGCATACCCTACAACAGGGGAGAAAGCAGCAGTTCTGGCGTAGGGTGGGAGCAAGGCACAAAAAGCAGTTACCCGTCAATCAACCATTAAAAACCACTAACTAGTTACCATTCAACAACTGCATCGACTGCGCAAATCCACTGAGATGTGAGCGATTGGCGAGGGCAACAAAGAGCCAACGCCCCCGTGCGTGAGAAACCGATCGAGGCCGATCTGCCGCGTCAATACACTCTATCATACTGGGGATCAATGGCTGGTGATATAAAGCCTTGTGGGATGTGCAATGAATAACTCATGGCGAGTCTCCGTCGACTTTGAGTGCGAAATAAGTTGTCTTCCATTTCTCTCTAGTGGTTTTGATATCGGATCGGCCTTAGTCAGCCCGGGCTTGGCAGGGCCGGTGTCCCCACAGCCAAACTCCACAGCTTCGGCGTCCAATCCGAGCCAGCCTGCCGAGTTATTAAGGCCAGCTTGCCTCTGCCAACAACCTCCTCCACGCCGTATGGATGGACCCTCTCCCCCGTACTTCGCGCCATAACATTCCTCCCGCTGCTCTGCCTCTCCATGTGTCAGCTTATCGCCAGAGCGTTGACCTCGACCTGCCCCAGGACGTCGAGCTTGTCCCCCTAGCCATAAATCAGGGATCCCAACCCGCCCCAACTCCCGCTGGTCCCTCCGCAACCCCCTCCTCACAGCCACCAGATATACCCCAATTCGAAGGCGAAGACAGCGGGGAGCTGTCAGACGGGTCGGAATTCTCCTCATACAGCGACGACGCAGACGAGACACGCCTCCTTGGCCGGCAACCAGCTCACAAGAAGACCCAGATGAAGCGCTCTAGCAAACGGAACGGATCCCTCAAACGCCGCACCTCCAACAGGCTCGGCCTGAATATCGCGACAGGCGAGCACGGCCACGCAAACGGAGACATGAATGCGAACATTGAGATGCGGAGGAAGGACAGCTCGCTTGATTCCGCATCCTCTGCCACACAGACTGCCCGGTTGATCAACAGGCCGAGCTTCACACTCGACGACGAACCCCCACCCACACCGCAGACCCCAGGCCTCGCAAATACGAGCTTTCGAGATTTGCCTATATACGATAAAAGGAATTTTATACTACTATGTCTACTCTATTTCCTGCAAGGTGTGCCAATGGGGCTTGCCGGTGGATCAGTGCCCTTCCTCCTTAAACCCTACCTCTCCTATGGACAAATCGGCATTTTCTCCCTTGCGTCATATCCCTACTCGTTAAAGCTTCTTTGGAGTCCTATAGTCGACGCAGTATGGAGCAGGAGGTTTGGGCGGAGAAAGAGCTGGATCACGCCTATCCAGATGGTGTCGGGAATTGCTATGATATATTTGGGAGGGAGCATTGACAAAATGATGGTTGCAGCCGGCGCGAATGGAGGCGCTGGCGTCTGGAATTTTACCGGCTGGTGGTTTCTCCTAGTGTTCCTTTGCGCAACTCAAGATATCGCTGTCGACGGCTGGGCTATCTCTCTTTTGTCCCCGCAAAATATCGCATACGCTTCTACCGCCCAGACCGTGGGTCTTACTGCAGGCCAATTTCTTTCTTACACTGTCTTTTTGGCTCTGAATTCTAAAGACTTTGCCAACAAATGGTTCCGCCCCGCAGGCCAACCGCAAGAGTCCGGTCTTATTGGCCTAGGGGGCTACCTGACATTCTGGGGTTGGTTTTATATCATTGTCACCCTAGTTCTTGCAGTGCGCAAGAAGGAAGAGAAGTCGAATGATCGCGACGGTATCATGGCTGTCTACAAGAGCATGTGGGGCGTTCTAAAGCTAAAGAATATCCATACCATCATCATCGTCCACCTTATCGCAAAGATTGGCTTCCAGGCCAACGACGCTGTGACAAGCCTGAAGTTAATTGATAAGGGTTTCGGACAAGAAAACATGGCACTAGTCGTTTTGATCGATTTTCCATTTGAAATCGGCCTGGGATACTACGCCGGAAAATGGTCTACCCAGTATACCCCAATGAGGCTGTGGTGCTGGGCATTTGCGGCGCGGCTTGTGGCTGCTCTTCTTGCTCAAGCAACCGTCATGATATTTCCAAGTGCACCCGTCCCAGCATGGTATGTTCTAGCGGTTATTGGGGAACACGTGTTCTCCACCTTCATGATGACAGTGATGTTCGTAGCTGTGTCAGCCTTCCACGCACGGATTGCTGATCCAGTTATTGGAGGGACTTATATGACTCTTCTTGCAACGTAAGTTACATCCCCGATAATTGTGATCATAATAACACATATTCTAACCAGAAATATTACAGTGTCTCAAACCTAGGTGGAACATTCCCCAAATTCTTCGTCCTCAAGCTCGTCGACCTCTTCACAAGCGCAACCTGCATCCCACCCACAGAACCACCCGCTGGCATAACATCACCCATCACCACTCCGTTCTCGTGTGCCCTAGAAGCAGACAAGCACCGCTGCAAAGATGGTGGCGGCGTCTGCGAAGTGACCCGGGACGGATACTATACTACCAACATTGTGTGCGTGCTTATTGGCGCACTTACCTTCTGGTTCTACATCAAGCCAGCCGTGCTCAAGGTGCAAAAGCTACCGTTGCGCGCCTGGCGACTCACATCCGCGGAAGGAAATAGAGAGTCGTAGATTTTTACACAAAGAATTTAATCGCTTTATTCTTTTAGTATTCTCCTCTTATTGATCATCTTTTTTCGCTTCTATGTACCACCAACGTCGGGCGTTTCTTAAAAAGTTCGGAAAATGGGTCTAGGGCGGGGGTTTAGTGACTTGATTGCCTTCGACGTGTAGCATTTCAAGTCGTTGATACGTCTATCTACTATAAATAGCTATGTGATATACAATACCATGATAAATCGTTGAATCAGACAATATTAAGCTTATTTCTGGTCCCCAAACCTTAAATTTTAATCTCCGCTGAGCCTCCAGGTCGAGTCAGCCCCAGCCTGGAGAGCCCCCCGACGCTGAGTCATTGTGGTTACGCCAATTCCGACAACCACACTCACTGGTTGTCATTGAATATTCCCCTTCAAGCTTAAGACTCATCCTCTCGTGATAAGCATAAGCAATACTGAGACAAAACTGATAGACTGACTCACTGATCATCCATGCGCCACACTTCACTGGTCCAAATCTTAGCTGAGAACGGATGGCTGTTGGGGATTGCTAAACAGGCAGACAACGCAGGCTGCCGGTCTTAACTGTGCCAGGATAGCCTGATAAGCAGCGCTGAGCCACATGAGGGATCATGTGAATGGGTGCTATTTAATGAGAGAGATATCCCCAGAGCGAAAAAGGGTGATTGAGCAAGGCAGGCCCCTGCAAGAGGCAGAATCAAACTTCCAACTAGCACTTCCCGCCTAGTTACAGTCACACGGCAAATTATTTATACCAAGCCGTTCAAAGGCCAGCGTGGGGTGTATACCGGCCGCTTCTTAACACGAACAGACAAGCCTAACGCCCATAAAACGACTGTCGCAATGTCTCACCTCCTATCTCTACCAGCAGAACTCGTCTACGAGATCGCCTTCGAACTGACGACACCAGGGCTAAACGCCCTCTGCCAAACAAACACCCGCCTCTATGCCCTCCTCAACCCCATCCTCTGGGACCCACGCTCCATCGTCGACGCCACAACCTCCGACCGCCTCCATGCCCGCGCCCTCGAGCGCATCGGCGTCGACAACTCCGACATCTTCGTCCACGCCGCAACGACAGGAAACATCCCAACAGCCCTAAAGCTACTCCGAGACTACGACGCAGATATCAACTGTGCAACATTTGCCGGCGACTGGCCCATGGCAGCCGCCGTGAAAGCGGGCCAACATGACTTCCTCCAGTTCCTGCTCGACCGGGGAGAACTAGAATCCCGAGCCTTCACGGTTGGCTTGCACATGGCCCTAAACGAGCGGAAACTCGACGTATTCGCGCAACTCTTGCGCCATCCATTTGCCAGCGCGGAACGGTACACGCTTGCCCATCGCGCTATCGCGGTTAACAACCTGGAAGCGCTGACGATCATCATGGACTCCGCGCCGCCGACGGAACTCGCGCATCTGCTTGATGCGACCATGCTGATGCATGCGTCACAGGAGCGGTGGTGCACGGGGATGGTCGCGCTGTTGTTGGATAGAGGGGGGGATGTGAATAGCTCCACGCATGGCTCGTCTATGCTAGCACGGGCGGCGTATTTTGGGCGGGCTGAAGTGGTTCGGTTGCTTGTGGAGAGAGGGGCGGATTTGGACCTTGAGGGGGCTTTGGGGGGGACGGCGTTGGATGTTGCGCTTGATGAGGGGGATGAGGTGATTGTGGAGTATCTAAAGTCAAAGGGGGCAAAGGAGGTGTGGCAGAGAAGGGCGGAGAAAGAGGAGCGGGAAAGGGAGCGGCTTGTGGGGGAGGGGGGGAGTGGGGTGGAGAATGGGGAGGTCAACTAAGTGTTACTTTGTATTAGGGGGGTGGAATAGAAAGGGATATTTCGCAATGGGAAGTATGATTTGCAGATTTTGCTGCCGGATTTAATGTTTTCGGCAACAGTGATTGTCGAGATTTTTTTTTTTTTGGACAAGATGGGCTCCTCTGGCAAAGGGGAGCGGATGAGCTGTGGATTATTTGTTTTGGAGGTAGGGGACAACCAATAGACAGCATCTATCTCACTCTGAGGTGGGTCAGTCAGCAGCGATATGCCATTTTGAAACCCCAAATTCATGATATTTCTTCTTCTTTTCCAAAGGAGAGATTCCTGAAATAACCCCATATCCACTCGCGCAAAACGCATGACTGGATATTATCGAAACCCAACAAGGATGGCTCGAGATCCCCCTTATCTGTCGGTCCATCAGTCCATGTTTTGTATGTAATACATGAGTTTTTGCTACCTCCCAATCCACGGATCCCTTTCCTCTCTCAGATAGTTACACGGTTCCTCTTCTTGCTTTGGATTTTTCATGTTTTATTGTTTCAAAGTAGGGTTTCATGCAATAGCTTTGGCATGGCCTAACCAAACCTACGGATCAGATTATCATAAATGTAAGATGTGAAATATAATATAGAGCAAGTAAACAACCTATGTAAAATACGTTCAGGAGCCATAAATAATTTAAACGCTGAATGATCAAGCTAGACATATGGAAGACCAATACCAAATACCCAACAATATAGTGGCAGTCCCTCGCCATCCCCAAAACCAAACACCCTTATACCCTCCCAGAAATTCGCCAGCCATGAAAACAAAACCTCAGTTCCCAATTCGATCGACTCATGCATATCCATGGAAGCTAACATGCACATGATCCCTATCACAAGCCATCATTAGCCGTCATGTCTAATATGTAGCGGTGTTGCGCGTCAACTCACCAATGATTTTGAGTGGGGCCATCACGAGCCTTCATCTTCGTCCATTTGCTCCAGTCCACAGGCTTCGAGGGTGTCTCCCAAATGCGTTGGTTCCAGATTACATACTTGACCTTTAGAGAGTTCGCGTGGTTCATAACCCATTCAGCAAGGAGCTGGCCTTCTTTAGATTGTTGCTTCTAAATTGGAAGTGTTAGTTCTAGAACCATGTGATTCAAGCACAAAAGTAAGGGAGAAAGTCAGAGAAAACTTACGTGGACCATCAAATCCAGTGCCAGCCCCAGAGGATGTTCCGACTTGCCAGAACGCTTCCCGTAGCATCCTACGCTTTTCACCTTACCCGGGTTCGCCTTGAGAATCTCGTAACCAGCGGAAACCACGTGTGGCTTGCATCTATACGGCTGAATTGTAACCTTGGGTTTTTCTGGTTTCTTAGATGTGCAGCATTGGACATCGGCGGGGCCGGGACAGAAACCAGGAGTCGAGATATGTCTCTTCACCTTACAGGCGGACGTCTTCATGCAAGTACCCTTGGTCCCGCGCACAGAGCAAGACTTTCCAGGCTCCTGTGGCTTCTTCTTCTCGGTGCAACACTGCACGTCCTTGGGGCCTGGGCAGTGGCCAGGAGTAGAGACCTGGCCCTTAGATTTGCAAGCAGAGGTTTTGAGACAAGTTCCCTTCAGGCCGTGAGCCTTGCAGCTCGCCTTTTTGGGAGTGCAGCACTGAACGTTGGCCGGGCCGGGGCAGAAACCTGCGGTAGACACGCCACCCTTGCCCTTACAGGTGGAGGTCTTGACGCATTTGCCTTTGACGCCAAGGACAGAGCAGCCCTTCGCGGCGCGTTTCTCGAGGCCATTGTCCAGGTCTAGATCGGAGTCGAGATCGTCGTCGTCGTCGTCGCCATCAGGCTCATCAAGGTCACGCTCTTCAAGATCAAAATCACTGTCAAGATCCTCAAAGTCCCGACGTTCGAGTTCGGCATCCAGATCTCTCTTTCGATTTTGATTAGGTCGCTCGATAAGCGGGGGTAGCTCGGAGACGCAGCATTGCCAATTGGCAGGCGTGGAGTCGGGACACCAGTCTCCCGCGACAGAAATACTGCTCCGGGACTCGCATTCGAGATCAGGCATGCAGCTGCCTTTCACTCCATTAACATTGCACGGTTCGAAACTCTTGGTGTTCTCAGCTAGGACCGTGGAGGCTGCAGCGAGTGTGAGGATAGGAAAGAGGTAGGACCTCATCTTGGTGGAGAGGAGTTTTGTAATGAGACAAATCTAGAAAGAATAAGAAATTGGGGGATTGTGTTTGCTGATGAGAGAGATGGTCTCATTCTGATTGCGGGTTGCATCATGCTTTTTATATTCCATTTTCTCCTGCCCGCCCACCAAAGGCCCTACCTATCTGTTTGACCATCACATATTTGCTCGGGAACGGCTGATACGGGAACCAAGAGCATGTCGTGAATAGTCTTGTCCCGTTCTCCGTATTTTTTTGACCAGGGAGGCAAACCGTTACCGCAGAGAACGAATCCCCAGCAACAAGCTTGATGAAGCAGAGCCTCTGCAACTTCCTCTGTGCCGTCTTCATAACACGAGAAATTTAAAGTTATTCAAGGCTCCCAAGCGCATGCAACGATGTGCGACTCTCGGAAACTAGACAACAAATTGGCATAGTTAGCCAGGAGATTATTATTAGCAAAGCAGCCCTTGTTGAGGCGGCACAGCTCTCGTGTTTCCGAGGTTTGTACTACATGGAGTATGTTCGGGTTTGGTGAGGCACTCTTGGCTTGAGGCGATGGTCGATTCTGAAGCCCTTTCTATTATAAATGAGACAATAACCAAACTTGCCAGATCTTGGAGCCAAAGTGATGGGGATTGTCGTGCTGATGATCGTGGATAGTCGACGTTGGATCATGATGTTTGCAGAATGTCGTTAACAAACTAGGGCTTGGGGGTCCTAACTAGTTATCGGCGCTAACTCGAAGTGGCAGTGCTAGCCCTAATGGACTACTTAACCTCCCGGGCCCAACCTTGATCTTGACCCGTACTTCACGATGCGAATATCTCGCAAAACAAAAGCCCCTGGGGTGACGAGAAAATACGAGAGGCAGATTTGTTTGCTTTCTCAACCGTGTAACCAATGAGCTTCTCCTTCTTCTACCTAGACCCCAGAACCACCCTCCCCCTTGCTCTCGTTTCATGTGAGAAGCGGTACAGTACGCGCCCCAAGCACCTGCAGAGCAGATCCTCTATTTTTCAGTCATTCAGTTCTGCATCAATGGTCTTTTCATTGTTTCCTTCTCAATAGTGATAATAACTGATCATCCCTATTGTTTTCTACACCTATTTTGTATGGTATCTTAGATTTTCATTATCTTGGGCAATCACATGTCAGTAGCTATAAATAGTGGTAAAATCCACCAACTTAGATAAAGGAATAAATCATCTTTCTCCTCATGAATATCTCTAACTACATTCAACTCTCTTATAGTTATGAGCCCAGACTCTTCCACAACATGCTAGACTTTTTATTCACATTGATTATCACTGTTTCTACCATCTTCACCCTATATCACAGGTATTTCACTTGAATATCTGATTCTATACAGCCTCCAACTGTCCCTACTATAACAAAAATGTCAACCAAAATCATCCTCAACAATACAAAAGACTGGGACAAATGGTACAAAAACATGTCATTCATGAATCATCACCCAATCCAACAATTTCAAATCCTATATGAATTTGGTTACAGACCCAGAGCCTGCTCCAGAATGCCCTAAACCATACAAACAGGACAAATCTATGAAAGTTGAGGAATAAAACCTGGCAGCACATGAGTACACCCTGTTGAAAAAGGACTATGAGGAATATAGAGCAGTGGAGAAGGCAGTATTAACATACATCCTTGAGCATATATCTCAAGATGTGCAGTAATGCCTGGGGGATGAGATAAATCCTCAGGAAATGATTTGTTTGCTCAAAGCAGAAAAAGCTCCTACTAACTGCTGAAGGAAAGTTGAACTCAGTAACAACTATATCAAACTCTCTGCTGGTTCAAAAAATGAGAATCCTTTTGACTGGGTGAGATACTGATAGATAGCACAAAAGAAAATCATTGAATATAGTATAGAGGATCATAAGAGTAAACATTCTGCTATATTCAAGTTTCTTGAAGCTACCACTAAAATCAATGCTAATTAGAGTCAGATCCAGAGATCTAGCATTCTTAAACATGAAAAAGCTGGAAAAGAGTTAATCTCAGTTAATATTTTGATGGAGAGATTTCATGATGAACTTTATACCACTAACATCAAAGAATTCTATAATCAAACATCAGCTACATTCACAACATTTAACAGCATGAAGGCAGGAGGGAAAGACACAGAAAAACCATCAGACTCACAGTAAAACTTAGGGGGTAATCAATCAGATTCCCAGCAATCCAAATGGACATGTACTTGCAGAGGAAAACATTCAATTGTTAAATACTTTTATTTCAACCCTATTATTTGCCTGAAAAACTTCATTTTGAATTCTGATATCAAGAAAAAGGTCAAACAGATCCTAGAATCAAACAAGAAGATCAAAAAGATAGTAGAAAAAGCTATAGTAAAGTTCAAAAAGGATAAGAAAGTAGGTGAGAAATTAAATTTGAAGACCTCAGTAACCTCAAAAAATGACATTAATGCTACTACTACTTCTAAATCCAAATCTGCTAGAGATATAGGTGAGGCCTTTGACAGCACATTTGCAACTACCTTAGTTATTCTTAGTAATGATTTTTCTCAGACTGATAACTACCCACTCAAGAATAGCTTCATATATAATAATGAAGCAAATCAGCATGTTTGTAATAATCATCAATGTTTTCAGGATTTTTGCATTGTCAACAAAAAGATGCAGGCCAGAGATACTATAGTTCCAATTTATGGTCACAGCAACATCTCAGTATGCCTGCAGACCTCTCACAGCAAAAAATTATATATATTACTTGATGTCACCTACACATCTACCTTCTTCATAAATATCACTGCAATCCCAGCATTTAATCAACAGAATATAGAAATAAACAAATTAAACTGCAAGCTAATTAATAAGAAAGGCAATATTCAATTCCTACTACAGCATCACTATGAAAAATTCATTTTTGAATATAACCCCCTAGATGGCATTATCTTTACTATTCAAATACTTTCTTAGCTTCTCATACTGGTAACAACAGCTCTGTGGCATAAACACCTTGGTCACTCCAGTTCAGAAGCTCTTTAATATCTACCTAAATCTGTGGCAGGGGCTCACCTCACTAATGGTCTAAAAACCACTGACTGCACAGCCTGCATCTTAGGAAAATCTCACCTCCAGATATCTAGGAAACCAATGAATAGAGGCAATAAACCCTTTAAAGTCATTCATTTTGACCTTACCCACATATCTCTGACCTACAACAGAGACTACTATCTTGCTCATATCTATGACCCCCTTACCCACATTCATCAGGTCAAGGCACTTCCTACAAAAGATCAATGCAGGCCATTTCTTGAAAAATTCATTAATAAAGTTGAAAGACACTATAATTTGAAGGTTTTAACCCTTCATATAGATGAAGAAACATCACTTACAAAGGCCTTCCTTGAAAAAATCAGGACTCATAGTATTTATATTGAACCTTCACCTCCCTGCATGCCTGAATCTAACAGTGCAGCTGAACACTCAGGGGGTATGATAACTACCCTAGGCCATACAATTCAAATTAATGTAAATCTTCCTAAAGATTTCTAGCCTAAGGTATATAAGATCACTGTCTATCTTCTTAACCAAACATCAGTTCAGCAGCTCAAATGAAAGACTCTAATACAGGCCCTAGCCTTCCACCTCAGCAAACTAATGGATCTTGATCTAAGCCACCTACATGCATATGGATGCTGAGTGTATATCTTTGATAAAACCATCTCAAAGCTCTGAAAACTTGCTCTGTGCATCAAAATCAGACATCTAGTTGGATATGTATTGAATAATATTTTCCATATCTGGCTCCCAAGAGAACAAAAGGTTATAAAGACACAAGATATAATCTTCAATGAGGATTTCTTTTTTGACCCTGGAGACCTACTCAAATAGCTTTCTTTAATGTCTCTGATATCAGTAGATTTACTACTACCAACTGATATTCTAAAAAGTGTCAGATTTGATGTTCAGGAATTTAAAAGTTTCAAAGATGAAATTGAAATTCACACATCTTCCAATGCCTCAATGCCTTCCTCCAAAATAGTCAATATGACTTCAAAAATAATGTTAGAACTAAATTCTTAGATATTGCTAACCTCAGAACTGACTCCTACACTAATATCTGATTCCCCTGAATTTATGATGTCAATCAGCAGAATTCCTCAGATAGATAATTCAGACACTGCATTTGATGATGACACTAATATAGATGACTCATTAAGTTAGTTACTTAAAACTCTTCAGTCAGATGTGTCATCTCCAAATGAGCTACCTACTGCTCTAGCTAGAGAAATATATAGTGAAATATCTACTGACCACATAATCTCAGGACATCAGATTCAAAAAATCAACCCAGAGCAGACCAGCTATATCACTACACTTAATCATATAGATCAGTCATCAGAATTCTACAAAATATTTACTACAGCCCATATAGATAAACCTCCATCTTATCCTCTTCATTGTGATAATCTACCTCTCTCACTCTGTAGTTGGAAGGAGGCCTTACATCATAAATTCAAAAATAAATGGTTACATACTACTCAGGTTAAATATGAAACTCTACAAGAAAAGAAGTGCTGAAGGTACATTCTGGAATGTAAAGTAAAATAAAAACCTCTACCTCTTATATGGGTTTTTATATATAAATTCAATACAGATAGAATCCTTCTCAAATTCAAGGCTCATATCATTATTCATAGAGATTTTTGGAAAAATGAAAAAGTAGAGACTAGATCTACAACCCTTGCATTAAAAGTCTTTTACCTTATTATGACTATTACAGCTGCATTTAATCTAGAGACTCATCAATATGACACAGTAAATACCTTTCTTAATGTCATTCTCATTGACAAGGTCTACATCAAATCACCCTTTAAATATAAATTTCCCAGATATATATTACTCCTCCTCAGGGCTCTATACAGCCTTCTCAAATCTCCCTTACATTGGAATGACAAATTAAAAGCAACATTATTAAAACTTGGCCTGATGCAAGTCCCTAAAGAGCCCTGTCTTTTTATAGGGCTAGAACTTATAGTCTTCTTCTATATTAATAATATCATCATTATTTATCATCAACATCATAAAACAGTATTCATCAATTTTACAGCCCAGTTAATGAACACCTATGAACTCCACAATATGAGAGAAGTGAAGTGGTTTTTAGGAATTCAAATCCTTTGTAATTATATGACCCAAAAACTTTGGTTGTGTCAGAACAGTTATATGGCCAAAATAGCAGTAAAATTCAGGGTTAAATGTCATAAACTCTATCATATGCCTATACCCACTCAATCAGTATATCCTTACTTAGGTTTTCTATCCTCCCAGAAGATTCACAGCTTTCAGTACTATATTAGCTTTATTATCTACCCTTCTGTAGGAACTCAGCCTAATCTTATCTTCACTATAGGGGTTCTTACTAATCATATGGTTCACCTATCTTCATAGTATGACAACCTTGTACATCACATTATTGCTCATGGATATCAAACTCAAAACCTTGCTATCAAATTGTGAGGATGGCAGGCCAGTTAGAGATAAGCCATCTAATAAGCACTACATTAAGGTCTTAGCTATGAATCAGTAAGGCTAGCAGGGGTGAGAGCAGCTAAGCAGAGGCTGAGACTTATCTGGGCTCTAGCTACTATGTTGATATGAGGCAATTAGCTCCAGGCAATAATGATACATAGAGGTAATAGCTTCAAAGAATAACTAGATGTGGAGGTAATAGCTCCAGCAGGGCACTATAGATGAAGGTAATTGCACCATGTGAGAGGAAGAATGGAGTGGTTTGCTAGAGCAAGAAAAAGGTATGTCTTTGGAAGAATCATAGCTGATTGCTGACCTCCATGAGAATAGGGGGAAGTAAGATAGTTATATACAGAGTGGGATGAACATAATAGGGAAAGGATCTGCCTTCTTGGAGTAATGTAGTTCCATGTCATGTCATCATCAATAGAGAATAATAGCAATGAATAGGATATGCATGGGAAAGCATGTAGAAATGAGAAGAAGGGGGTATGATAGCTACTAAGAGTTATTCTCAGCCCATCCTATGATATAGGTATGGTTATTGATAGAATAGTCTTGTGATGTGGTGGCTATCAAGTAGTGAAGGCATCAAGCAGGTAGCTAGCTAAATCTTATATAGATATAGGCATAACATAGCAGTCCAGGCAATCTAGGCTGTTCAGCATGACAATTACCCCCCTTCTGATAGGAACTGTCCTCAGTGACATAGAAGGAGAATAGGGATGCAAAGCCTCATTAAAACCACTTAAAACCCTTGTGTAGAAGAGGAAAAAAGTAAAAACCTCTAGGGAAAGAAGTGGAAAGAGTACTTACATGTACAAATAGTGGGTAATTATAAGGAAATGGATAGTACAGTGGCTTTAGCAGGTTATAAGCAGGTTTCTGGAGGTTATAAGCAGGTTTCTGAAGCTTGAGTTGCATCATGTGGAGTCAAAGAGGTCTTATTGTTTGCCTGTATAGAAGAGGAAGTTTCAACTGTAATGAGTTGAGACACATCTTCATTAAGAGTCTAATAGATTTAGTGGTTGCAGTGCTTGTCTGCAAGGTAAAGTCACTATATTATTAGGGGTGGTGGAGGAAATAGCACCATCACTTGGTGGCCATCAGGGGAAATTGCTTCAAAGGTCAGTAAGAATCAGGGCAATTTGTGCCAAATCTAAAGAGGAAAGGTGTCATTTGCCAAGTCTGTAGTAGTAGATCTCTCAGCACTTAGACATTTGCTGTGAGATTAGCATCAAAATAAGTGAGAAATAAGTAACATACTGGAAGAATAAAAACAAGTTATTAGTTGCATTACTTCTTCCTTTACCAACCATTGAAGCCTATATCAAAATGGCCTCTTATTGCTCTACTTGTATGCCTGCTAGTGCTGCTCCTGCTCCTCCTGTACCTCTACACTTTTCAGCTCATAATCCTGCACCTGAAAGGGCTGATTTCTACTTTGCTTGTAGCTTAGAGTAAGTCTTATCCAATCCTTGTTTGGTGGTGTCCTTAGCCACTCCACTGTGTGGTGATTGCAGCCAGGCCTGGTGTGTGTTTGAGGCAAATTGCATCAAGGCCTTCAGAGAAATGGTGTGTTTTGCTCTGAGCACCCAGGGATTTTGGTGCATTTTGCTCTGAAGGGCTTGGTTGTACAGTATTAGTAGCTTGGCAGGCACTGATTATATGCTAATATTTGACTTAGAGAGATTCTGTGTGTTGCCTGCCTCCCCCACTTGGGGGATATTAACAAGTTCTGTGTGGTCCCTAATTGGGGTTTGAAGTGCTGCCTTTGTTGGCACTGGTATTAGCCCTGTGTGTGTGTAAGTATATCTCAATTCCAATTTCCTATTACCTTGATCAATTGTTGACTGTTTGCCTTTGATATCCCCATTTTCCTACTCTTTTTTTACCTATGGTTTGGGGCAAATTGCACCCTTTTTGCACCACATTGAGCACATTTTCCTCCATTTCCTATTACTTTGTGGAGCAATTTGCCTTGATTCACAGTCATTTTGGAGTTATTTCATAGTGGAATTGATGCTAACAGTTGATATAGCTGCCTGATTCCAACAATATGTGCTGAGTGATGGAGCTGCACCAGTTCCTTATCTTTACTACCTCAATGAGTGAGACTTCAGAGGCCAAGGTTGCCAAGCTTCAGGACTTGGTGGACTGGTTGATGGAGCCCTATTGAGCTGCCATGTCTGCCACTCATCAGAAGACTGGTTGTCTGGGGGGTGCTGCTCACCAGGAAGCCCTGGAACAGACTTGTGTGGCTGAGGCTGAGGAGGAAGAGGAGGAGGAGGATGAAGAAGAGTTTGAGGGGTTTAGGGGATATTCAAGCCTGGGGGAGTCAGCAGAGGGGCTGGCAGGCCCAGAAGACCATCCTGGGGGGGGATGGGTAGAGTCAGAAGAACTGGAAGGGGGGTAACCCATTACCCTATGGGTGTCAGAGCTGGTTTTGTTTTGGGCTGAGGAGGGGGAGGTGGTGAGCTGCCAGATATTTCAGAGGTGGATCCAGAAGAGGCAGCAGGAGCAGGCCCAGGCTGGGATGTACTATTAGATTCATGGGAACTGGGACATAGCCCTCTGATTTGCACCTAAGTGCATGATCAAATATTATATCCAGAAGATAGTTTAGGGGGGGGGGGATAGTTGTAGGGGGTGTGTGCCAAGGGCACTTAGTTAGTTTTGCATTTGCTTTTCTGTTTTAATCAAATCAAAGATGATTTTACCCAGTTTTATATCCCTTATGATCCCATCAAAGTGAGGTGAAAGTGAGAATTTCATTGAGAAAAAGGCTCATGAACTATACAGTAAAACCATATAAAAACCTTTGAGGGAAAAAATAGAAAACCTCATAGGAAAAAAGAAAGTGGAAAGTAGATAGTAATAGGGATAAAGGATTTATCAGAACTTTTAAAGGCTTCTACCTGTAGTAAAAAAGATTTAGCTGAACCTTTAGAATAAAATTTAGGAGAACTTTGGGCTTATTTCAGCTTGCCAAAGGATTACCTCAACCTGTAAAAGGGATTATAGAGCTCTGGGCTTAATCCTGAGAAGGGGCCAAAGGCTTACCTGACCTTTCAAAAAGGACTTATATGTCTTTGGACTTGAACTGTAGTAGGTGCCAAAGGTGTTATGAAGCCTTTTAAATGGGTAAAGGGTTTATGGAGCTTCAGGGTCAGATGATGATAGTCCCTGGAGACTTACCCAACCTTTAGATCATATAAAATGGCAGGCAGCAAGAATGTCATTAAGCTGGAGTTCTATTTTATATGGGTGGAGGAAGCAAATATCATTGTTTTGCACAAGAAATGGGATGAATACCTCCATTTGATATAAAGAAGTAGTGCATTTTGCCTCACTTTAATTGCATTTTTGGTGCTTTTGTGGCTGTGGACCATCAGGATGGAGTGTGATTCAGTCAGCCTCTCATTGCAAAAAGTTATCAAAGGTAGTAGTATCTTCAATATTTTCTTCAGACTCCCAGGTATCATCAGTGGTTCCCCAACCTTACCAACATACTAGATATTGCCATTTTCATCTGATTTTCCACTGTTTGAGGATTTCTTCAATTTGCCATTCTTCTTCCCCATTGACTAAGTTCAGTGGTGGAGGGGGAGTGACATTGTCACATTGAGAATATGGCTCTAACAAAGAAACATGAAAAACTGAATGGATACTTCTATAGGTAACAGAGAGCTTCAGCTTGTAGGATTGAGTACCTCATGCATCAATTATCTCAAAAGGGCCTAGATATTTATGATTCAATTTGCATGTGGGTCTAATCATCCAGAGGTTTTTGGTGTTTAAAAGGACCTTATCTCTAATATGAAAGTGCTTGGGTTTATGTTTGGAATCATAGTATTTCTTTTGATCTGCTTTGGCCTTTTCAAGGTTTTCCTGGAGCTCAGTTCATGCTTTTTCCATTCATTTAGCACAGTCAATAGCCTCAGCTGAGGCATGGTTTAGAGGGGGACATATGTCAATGTCCAGAGATAGTTGAAGTCCCACTACTGCTTCTATAGGGCTGACTTTGATTGAACTATACTGGGAATTATTGTAAACAAATTGTGCCAGGGGAAGCCATCTTGCCCAATCATCTTGATTGAAGTTAGAGAAGCAGCAAAGGTAGTATTCAAGGACTTGGTTTTGACATTCAGTTTGACCATCTGTTTGAGAGTGGAAGGCTGTGGATAGGTGGTGTTTGGTGCCTAACAGCCAGTAAAGAGTACTCCAAAATCAACTGGTAAAAAGAGCTCTGTGGTCCAAAACTATGTTCCAGGGTGAGCTAAAAAGGCTATAGGCATAGTCATATAGAAGGTCTGCAAGTTCTTCAGCCATGATGTCCTTGGTGCATGGTAGGTAGAGGGTAAACTTGGTTAAGGCATCCACAATGACCAGGATGGAGTTGTAGGTTTAGCCTCTCCAAGTTGAAGCTGATAATCTAGTTATAAAGTCCATTGTGATAGTCTTCTAAAAGTCAGTAGGTGTTGGAAGGGAAGCAAGCTCACTATATTGCCTATGACATTTTGACTTCACCCATTGGCAGATGTTACAAGTGGAAATGTAGTCAGTAATATCCTTATCAAGTCCATACCAAAAGTACTTGAGTTGGATAGTCTCTTTGGACTGTTTTACCTCAAAGTGACCCCCCTGCAGGTCATCATGATTGAGGTGGATAATCTCTTCTGTTAAAGTCTTCAGTTGAGGAATATAGGCACAGCCATTGAATCAGAGCAGGCTGTCATCAGAGATGGTCCAGAAAGGAGTGCTACTGCTCTGAACTATACTAGAGATATCCTTCTTCTTATTGCAGGTGAACTCATCAGAGTCTTGGGCCTTTAACAAGAGAGAAAGAAAGGATTCTGACATGTCTGTGTATGCTATCTCAGGAGCTAAGGCTGCAGAGGCTAATAGCCTAGACATACTAAAGGCCAACAGGCATCCCTGTGGCTCCAATGTGCTAGATATAGAATCCCTAATGTCTGACATGCTGGAAGTGTGTACTGGGGTTGCTAACAAATAATCCAGTGAGCAGGAATCATGTGCTGGGGCTGCCAGCAGTTCCAGTGTGAGCTTTGAGGCAAATTGTACCTGTATGAGGCAGGAAGTGGAGCAATTTGTGTTAATTTTAGAGGATGATGGAGTGCTTTACTCCATGTCATGAGCCTGAACAGTGATTACTAGGGCACAAATGTCAGGGGAATCTATTTCCCAGCCCTGTCCAACTCCATAGTGTAGTTTTTGTTGCAGGGTAGATAGCATTACCTCACTATGGTAGGATTCAGCATAATTAGTGTGGCAACTGAGCCCATTGGTGGGGTTTTTCTTCCCCAGGTGGTGATGCAGAATGAAATTATAGGCACTGAGGCCTTCTGCCCATCTAGCCTGACATCTATTCAATGCTTTAGTTGTCATAAAGTACTGAAGGTTGGCATGGTCAGAAAAGACTTGAATTGGATACTTACTTCCTTCCAAGTAGTGCCTCCAATTCTTGAAGCATGCAACTATAGATAGAAGTTCTTTGTCATGAGTGTCATAGCATGTTTCTGCATCAATTAGTTTGCAAGACTAATATGCAACAGGGTGCTAGAGGCCATCATTCTGAAGCTAGTTAAGGATAGCCACTATTACATATGTTGAAGCATCCAGGTCAATTGAAATCTAACACTCCAGGTTGAAGTGGGCAAGTAACAGAGCTGAGATAAAGTAATTTTTGAGCTCTTGAAAAGCCTGAGTGGCTTCCTCTGTCCAAATGAATGGCACTCTCTGTTCCCCTTTCTTAGGGCCTTTCATTAAGTCAAATAAAGGCCCTGCAATTCCAGAATAACCATGGATGAAACATCAATAGAAGTTAGCAAATCCTAAGAAGGATTGAACATCCTTAATGCTTGCTGGGAGAGGCCATCCAAGGATTGTTTCCACACAGTCAGGTTCCATTTCAATGCCCAAGGGTCCAACAATGAACCCCAGAAAGGAGACTTTTTTCATGTTAAAGTCACATTTTGAAAGCTTGACATAGAGACTTGCACAGTTAAGACAGTCAAAAACCTTTTAGACATGCCACTTATACTCCTCCAGAGAATTGAAATAGATGAGGATGTCATCTAGATAAACCACACAGCAATCATCAAGGAGATCTACTAAAGCCTGGTTGATATAGGCCTGAAATGTGGCAGGAGCATTGGCTAAGCCAAAAGAAACAACATTATACTCAAAGTGCCTGTATCAGGTCCAGAAAGTGGATTTCCAGTGGTCTTCAGGCCAGATTTGGATCCAGTGATAGGCATCCCAGAGGTCTAGTTTGATATAGACCTGGGCTCCTCCAAGTCTGTTCAGGAGCTCACTAATTAAGGGTAAGAGGTACCAGTTCTTAATAGTGAGTTTGTTGAGTCCTCTGTAGTCAACACAAAGGCATAGGCCTCCATTCTTTTTTAGAACAAAGAGAATTGGAGCACCTACTGAACTAGTAGAAGGAGAGATCCAACCTTTATCTAGAGCAGTATCTAGATATTCATAAAGAGTCTGGAGCTCTATAGCAGAAAGATTATAGATCAGCATGAAGGATGACCTGGTTCTGTCTTTAAGGATGATCTCATACTCTGTGTCTGAATGTCTTAGGGCATGAAATGCTTCCACCTCATCAAAAAGGTGGGCATATGGTTTCAAATAATTAGGATAAAGGGGCAAATTGCTCCCTGACACCATAGAAGTGTGGGGCAAATTGCACTCTCAGGCCTCAGCAGATGGTGTGTTTTCCTCCAATCCACATAAGGAGTGACATCATTTGATAACCACATTAAGTGTAATGGCTTCTTCCTGAGGAGTCAGGGCTTCTGGCTTAACACTAGGGATGATGACCATGCAGAGGTATACTGTAGCATCAGCTAGGAGTTTATTGGTAGCATCTTCCATGGATAGGTTAAGGTTCTCAGGGCTGGTAGCAGTTCAAAGGATGAACTCTCCTTCTTACCAGTCAATAAGAGGGTTAATAGCCTTTAATTAAGGGAATCCTAGGATCATATCATACCCAACCAGCTTAACTGAATGAAAGTGGTAGGTATCCTCAAGGCTGACCTCTTTGGCATCTGTCATTTTAACAGCCAGGTCAAATTGGGTGAAAGAATGGGTCTTATAGCCCTCAAAACCTTGGATGGTCTTTAGGTGGCAGCTAGTGAGCTCCACCTGATTACTCTTGGCCCAGAAATCATCCACAAAATTGGACTCTGTGCCAGAGTCAACCAGGGCTATAACTGGCTTGTGCCCAGAAGGTGTCTGGATCCATACTGTTATAACAAATGAAAGGTGATTGAACTGCATTAAATCTTTGTCAGTAATCATAGCAGCCCTAATGGCATGCCTCAGTTGTTTTTTGACCTCTTGCTGAAGTGAGCACCCATGTTGGACTTCTAGTGTTTGGAAGGATTCTTATCCTTAGAGTCCTTATCCTTATCCTTATCCTTATCTGAAGAACTGGGCTTGTTTAATCAGCAATCAGCAGTGTTATGAGTGTCAACCCAATGATTTTCACACCACATGGAGGTGGTATTACCAGTGGACTTGCACTTCCAGAAGTCCTTTTTTGAAGTACTCTTCCTGGGTTTCCAATCCTTAGGAGGATTGGAGTCATTTGCTCCTCAGCCTTGCCCAGCATCACAGTTGGCATTCTTAATCAGGGGTCAGCCTGGAATGTGGCCTTTAGCAGTGCTTAATCAGTGAATAAGTTGTTTAAAAGCTAGGCCTTCCAGCCAGTTCAGAAATCAGTCAAACTCCTTGTGAATGGATTTGAGAATAGCATTATAGAAGTGGATCTTCCACTGGTATTCTATGTATCTCTCTAAGAGTCTAGACTCAGCCCTTAGGAAGATAGTGGAAAATTCATGGACAGACTGGTTGTCCTTTTGTTGAAGCTAGAGGTACTCAACCTCAGAGTTGAGTTGAAGCTTCAAGGGATTCTGGATCTGATGAATTAACCAATTATAAAATTGTTGCCAGATAGGGCACTGGCAGAGGGTAGGTAGATAAAGCTGCCACTTTTGTTGAAGCTTTGTGTCAAAGTGGGTAGCAGCTTTAAGGATTTTTCAGAGGTCAGAGTTGAAGTATACTTACTGATGGGCATAAAAAGCAACTGATTCAGCACTAAAAGCATCCAGTTCACTCTAGTTTGCATTGCCAAACTTTTTGTCTCATTTTCAAGTAGGGGTGTTGGCAGTGCCAGCAGCTTCATTGTGTATCCAATCAGGTAAAGTAGGGATATAGGAGAAGCCTTGAGGGAGGTCATAGTTAAAAGCAGGAGGATTACCACCAAAAGGAGGGTTAACTGGTAGCATAGAAGGGTGAATAGGAGGCCAAGTAGCAGAGGTCTCTTGGGTAAGACATTCAATCTCAGCTTAAAGGTCTTGCTGCCTTTTCTGCCTTTGCAAAAGAAGTAGCTGAGTTTCCTGCTCCCATATAGTAGTATTGAGTTCATCATTGCCACTGGAAAGAGGAGGGATAGGCCCAGAGCTTGGTTCAGGGCCTAAAGGAGAGTTTTCCAGTGAAGTTGTAGGGGTGTGCTGATGGGAGCAG
The DNA here is from genome assembly GCA_032988165.1 of Emmonsiellopsis sp. PD_33. Taxonomy (NCBI): domain Eukaryota; kingdom Fungi; phylum Ascomycota; class Eurotiomycetes; order Onygenales; family Ajellomycetaceae; genus Emmonsiellopsis; species Emmonsiellopsis sp. PD_33. Next base: position 66,092 of record JANTQF010000019.1, read on the forward strand.
GAGTTGCCAGTATTAGATGCCATATCTAATCCTTAATGGAATGCTCTCAGTGGGAAGCAATCAGAAACTATGAGGACAGCAGGCTGGTCAGGGATAAGCCATCTAATAAGCACTGTGTTAAGATCTTAGCTATGAATCAGTAAGGCTAGCAGGGGTGAGAGCAGCTAAGCAGAGGCCAGGACTTATCCAGGCTCTAGCTATTATGTCAATATGGGGCAATTAGCTCCAGGCAATAATGATATGCAGAGGTAATAGCTTCAAAGGATAACTAGATGTGGAGGTAATAGCTCCAGCAAGGCACTATAGATGGAGGTAATTGTACCATGTGAGAGGAAGAATAGAGTGGTTTACTAGAGCAAGAAAAAAGTATGTCTTCAGAAGAATCATAGCTGATTACTGACCTCCATGAGAATAGGGGGAAGCAAGATAGTTATATACAGAGCAGGGTGAACATAATAGGGAAAGAATCTGCCTTCTTAGAGTGACATAGTTTCATGCCATGTCATCATCAATAGAGAACAATAGCAATGAATAGGATATGCATGGGAAAGCATGTAGAAATGAGAAGAAGGGAGTATGATAACCACTAAAAGTTATTCCCAGCCCATCCTATGACATAGGTATGATTATTGATAGAATAGTCTTGTGATGTGGTGGCTATCAAGCAGTGAAGGTATTGAGCAGGTGGCTAGCTGAATCTCATATAGATATGGGCATGACATAGCAGTCTGGGCAATCCAGGCTGTCCAGCATGACATAAATATAGCACTCCAACCTTTAAAGACACCAGCCTGGCATTTCATATCTATATGGATGCTGCATTTGCAGATGATATAACTACCCATCAGAGCATATAAAGTATGATATTCACCCTTTTCAGAGGTGCAATTAATTGGAAGTTCACCAAACAACAGACTGTAAGTACATCTTCCACTGAGTCAGAACTTTTAGCCCTATCTGTCACTGCAAGAGAGGCCTACTGGTGGAGACATCTCTTTAAATAAATTGATTTTGATTCAGAATGCACATTGATTATATAGAATAACAACACCCAGGCAATATACCTCCTCAAGGAAAAAGCTCCCTAGGTCCTTACAAAACTCTGCTATATCAACATTTATGGTCACTGGCTCCATCAAGAAGTCCAACAAGGCCAAGTATCTATTAAATGAATAGATATGAAAAAGATGCCAGTAAATGGCTTCATCAAATCCCTCCCTCATGTTGCTCACAAGGAATTCTGCTGTCTCATTAATCTCATTGATATAAGTATAAAATTAAGGTAGTTCTTTGCCATCAAATTACCTCCACTCCACCCTATGATACACCAAATTGAGGTAGTTCTTTGCCATCAAATTACCTCCACTCCACTCAGAAATCCACTGAGGGGGTATGTGAGAAGCAGTACAGTACATGCCCCAAGCACCTGCAGAGCAGATCCTCTATTTTTCAGTCATTCAGTTCTGCATTAATGGTCTTTTCATTGTTTCCTTCTCAATAGTGATAATAACTGATTGTCCCTATTGTTTTCTACACCTATTTTGTATGGTATCTTAGATTTTCATTATCTCAGGCAATCATGTGTCAGTAGCTATAAATAGTGGCAAAATCTGCTAACTTAGACAAAGGAATAAATCATCTTTCTCCTCATGGATATCTCTAACTACGTTCAACCCTCTTATATTTCAAGATATCATGAAACAAAGTCAAATATAGATAGATAGCTCAACCTTCCTCCGCCACCACCAAATCCCCAGAAAATAATGACGCGAGCTATGGCCAAGCTTGGATCCGATATCTATATAAACCTTACGTGAAGCTTGGGATGCTGCGCCCATCCGCCCAGAAGGAGAACGAGGAGCGGGAGCCTGCTCCAGAACAACCAGGTTTTCACCAACCACTTCCAAATGATGCGGGTAAAGTTACTTTCGTTCCTCTCTGTCCACATTAATTAATGAGGATACTTGCATCGGAACTGACTATAGGTCTACGACTCCGCCCTGCACCTCGTTTTGTTCAGCTTGTATGACATTGCAGGACTAGAATCCTGGTTCTTGGAACTCACCCAGGTGGGATGAATAGTATCTAATCAAGGAATTGATACGTGAGAGAGGCTTTCAGTCATAACAATATTCGCATGATTTCTTAGAAAGGCGGCTCCAAATATGCAGATATGAATGTAGCCCAGAACCGAAAACCTACCCCAAAAACGGGAATCTCAAAGCAAAGCATTGCCATATAGAGTATCATATACATTAACTGCGAGACCACAAGTCCTACCTTGCCTAGATCATTCATCATTCGCATTGAAAATATCAACCCAGCCGCAATACCCATTTTCCCCCCATCCACGCCAGCATAGATAGCAGTGCCACTTCTACATGATCACTACTTTAGTGCCCAAGTTCTCCAAAAGCTGATATACAATCAACAAGCCAGGTTAAAAATAGATTCCGTACGTATAAGAAATACAGGGTATGAAGAGACTGTTTTCCCCGGACAGTGTATAATAACCCCATGGAATATCAATGAATTTGCAACCAGCTCATGACCACCTGCTTGTTGGACAGATACAAAATAACAAGGAGAAAGAAATATAGATCGGTATAGGTTTAATCAAATGCATCTCTAAGTCTAGATAGATCTATAGATTGATTGATTACACTGAACGACCTGACTAGCAAACAGGTCAGCTAGCTAGCCCGCAGGATGATATTCAGAGCAACAATCGATCCTCGAGTTTGGCGCCGCGTCGCCTCAAATACGAGTAAGGGAATTTAATTGTACCACCTCCCCTTTGACAGCTAGTGGGTATATGTCAGCATTCTGTCCATTCCTTTGTCCAGACAATAGATTCATGTTTCACATCTGAGGTCGTAGGCCATGATTAGTTTGTTAGAAGTTAGTCGTTTCATTTAAAGCATGTAAAGCATCAGGACGACACATCGCGTAAGCTAAAACAATATAGCGAGGGATAAGTATGTCGTAGTAGTTCCAACCGTTAAGACCGCCAAATTCAATAAATAATCGATCAATTACTTCAACGACAAAAACTCCCCTGAAGAGTTCAATACCTTACCCTACCTACTAGTTCAAATGAAAAGTAAATATAAGCCGAAATAGGGAAAAACAGCATAAGTAGATACATCACAAAAACAAACCGCGTCCACCTACCTGAAGACTCACCTACTGCACTCCACATCATCGATTCCTCACTGGTGAGGGCCGAGAGATGTAGGGTCTATCGATTATACAGGCTTGCCGCCTTACGGACAAGAGCCCTACCACAGCAGCAGAAAGCAATATAAGCATGAAATATAGGTAGCACAGGAGACATACCAAACGTCCATCCATCCTAGCACCAGGGCATATCATACGATTTATCGATATCACACCGAACGCGGCCGAAACCCTTTAGAACCTGATTATCCTTAGTCAGGATATAGGTTCCAAATCGGCGATCCCAATATTTTGGCACGGGAGCAAAAGGGTTGGCAGCCGTCCCTTCAAAAAACCGCCCCAATTCGTCTTGAAGAACTATAATTTTGGATCCGTGCTCTTTTACTTGCAGTTCCACGGTGAACTTCGGCATTGTGTGAGGGTGGGAAGTCCATCCAAGCGTCGATCCGAGAATGGGCAGGGCTTGTTCCCACGGGATTTCGGGGAAAAAGACGAGGCTAAGCTTGAGAGACAAAAGTGGTGTAGGGAGGGCGGATAGGAATTGTATTAGGTCGTCAAGGCGGAGCGGGAAACGGCGAAGCGAAAAGGAGCGCAAGTTTGACCAGCATCCCGCAGGCAGTGAATCCATTAAACGCACTGTTTTGCCAATATGACAAATAGTAGCCTGCCAACTACTGCTCAATGTAAAATGTTCGAGCTGATCTAAGCACGAAAGGTTGGCTTTGAGGGGGCCGTGGTTCAAAATATGGGACCAGTACGAATTCGAAATATGTCTGCTTCGGTAGAGGTCCAAATGAGTTCTGTTTCGGTGGAAGTTCCTGTTTGACTGGAATAAGTGCAGGGTGTATTCCAATGTCGTCAACGGATGTCTTTGGATAAAAGTGCTGAAATCGTCGTTTGGAGGGCTAAGTATATCGAAATTGTCATATATACATACACCCTGGCCTGTAGGATCCACAACAAATTCCGAAATGAGGCGGGTTGATTTGCAAAGCTCTCGAATCGCAGCATGATATCCTCGTGAAACAGGGGTATCATGAGCATAGTGCGGGCATCTCTTGTACCGAGATGGAACTTCCAAACAGTAGTGGGGCCAAGCATCGCGTAGCCAGGAGGGTAAGGAGCGAATGAGCGGTGTGAGGAACCTATGAGGCTGGCCATCTGGCCTATACCAGTGACCAGCGATGGTGACACGGCGAAGATGCGGAAAGGCTGTGAGGGCAAACCTGAACGTTTCGACATCCTCATAGGACTCAAGGATTGAGTGTTGTTCATCGCGTAGTCGTATTAGAAGCCAGAGTCCCCGATCCCACCTCATGAGGCGGTCATAAACCGTCATCAAGTAATCATGGCGGAGATAATCCTGTTGCTCCATAGATGTCGCGGCGCTGGCGACAAGATTATCCAAAAGTGGCTGTGCAGAATTCAATATCATGGCCTGTCTTTGGACATACTCTGCGCTCTCTAGCTTAGGCACTTCCAGTCGAGTGTCGTCCCAGACAATCTCTTTGATTTGGCGGCTATAAACCGGATGTGCCGCGATTGATCGCAGCGTATCAAGATCCTTCCTAAAGGAAGATAGGAACACCCGATCCAGTTTGAGGGGGGTGACGATGTAGAGAAACCTGGATGTTAAGCGGATGTTCTTGATGTCGCTGTTCGGGAGGTTGTCGAAAATCGCGTACAGGAGCTCGTTCGATAGACTTGTAAAGAAGCTAGCCATTTTGGGGGATACAAAAGGTATTTATGAATATGTAGTGGGGTATACTGTACCGTAGTAGCAATCACGGCGTTTGTCGACGATGTCATAAATGGTGAGATGAGGGTCGAGATGAAGAAATTGAATCAAAGCTGTCCGAAGATTGTGCGGGGAGCCTCATTGTTGCCTAAATTGGGGTGAGACAACCACGTGATATGGCTTGTTATTAGATCGTGCCAGGGTGTCTTGCGAGGGGCAATCCTTGGGGATTGTGCAATGGACGGCGTAAAAAGCAGAATATATTCATGAAATTAGACATGGGGGAAAACCCTCAAAAGCCAAAGGCTAACTAACCTACCCTACCCCCCTCGCGATAAAAAAACAGAACAACGGCAAATGAGGTACAGAGTCAAAGTACATGGCTGAAGAGAGCTAAAAAAAAAAAATTCATATATTATCCCCACGGAGTTCAAGAAGGTCCCGTTGTATCATTCATTCTTCCTTGCTTCACTTAGTCTCCCATCACATCATCTTCGATATCTTCAGGAGGCGGGGTGAGCTCCACACCGTCGTCATCGTCTACTCCGACGTTAGATCTCCCCTCTACTTCATCAATCAGATCTCTCGCTTGCAAATCCTCTTCATCGTCCTCCTCGACATTCAGTTCTTCGTCTTCATCCTCATCCTCCACTCTCTCCGCTGATTTCATTTTACCGGCGGTTTTCTTCGACGGACCCGTCCCATTAGTTCCCTCATGGGGCTGCTTAGCTTTACCCTTTAGCGGAGCAATCCGTCTGGTTGCGCCTGACTTGGTAGCATCAAGATACGCGACAACTTCCTTGTAATTCTGGCCAAGTCGTGACTTGTTGCGAAGGAGCTTTTGCTTCAGTTTTCCGCTTTGTGGGCCCGAAGCATCAAGCACGCGACCAACAATAGCAAGAACGATCTTTCCGGTGATTTGGCATAATGTCTGTTCGGCTAAAAGGGCGCTTCGAGTTCGTTGAGCTACTAGAGTCTCCCGACTTTCGTCATCGCCTTCGTCTTCGTCATCGGACGGACTGCTCTCGATATCCGACTGTGAATCCATAGGTTCGTCGTCTTCACCCACTTCGAGCTTGCGGCCAGATTTCTTGGCAAATGCTCGTTCAGCAGCGTCGTGAATGCGATAAAGTAGGGTTCGTGTTTCTGTGCTAATCTCCTGAACTAGGCTTTGTAACTGGAGAGCAGTCTCGTCGTCTAACGTAGGGATGATATTCTTGGCCCCCGATCCGGCATGACGCAGAGTTCCGAACGCGGTTTGAAGGTCCAGCAGGGTCAGTGTAGCGGCAACCCTAAGAGCATCGAGGCCAGGTCGGTCTTTCATAATGGATGTGAGAATTGCGACAAAAGCGTCGCGACGAGTGGACAGTGATTCGAAATATTCGACCTCAAAGGAAGGGCTCCCAGACGATACCGAAGCGGCTATAGACTGTACTTTCCACATAAAGTAAACCAGCAAAGTTTTGAAACTGTTTGTTACAAGTTCGTATTCTAGACTCGCGACCTCTTCGTCCAAGTCACCCTCCCGGAGACCTCGTTTGGTTAGGTTAAGAATAATATCCACGGCGGATTCAGAAGAGGCCTTTTGCTTTTTGGTCGCACGAGGTACTGCTTCGAGAATCGATGTGCAATCGGATACGCTTGCAAGGTTTGAGATACGCATAACCGTGTTGGACAACGCGGTCAGCACGTTGACTGAGAGAGATGGTGTTTCTTCCTTGCCCTTGGTTACTGACAAGGTACGTAAAGCTTCGAGCGTATCGTCCCACAGTTCCTGCACTTTAATCTCCATGGCTTCTTTTAGCTCATCCGAGGTCCGCGCATGCAAAAAGGCTACTGTCGCTTCTGTCAGAACACCTTGGTGTGAGTGGGTCAAAAATTGTTTATTGATGCTGCCGATAAGATCAGAGTATGCGGCTGCATCCTTTTGAAGATCTTGAATCAAGTTGAGGTCGACCAAATGCTCCAGTCTTAAAATTGCAGAGGCTGCCTCTGGTAGAGATCCGAATTTGTTAAGCAGTCGAGGAATAATTTGGGAAAGGCTGTGAGCAATGGATTCCTGTCGCTCCTCCATCCTCTCCACTAAGATTTTCGTTCTCCTTCCCTTCTTGTCCGTGTCAGACTTCGCAATATCCATAATATGAAGCTTCACGGCGCATCCGAGAACTTCAAGCAATACGCCCTCCTGGCCTTCATCCAATTTATACAGCTGCTTCACAGCGTTTGCAGGGTCATCCTCTCCCGAAGCTGTAGGGATTTGCGAATGGTCATAAAGGAGATATCCAGCCAGATGTTCCCATTGATGGAGCTCCTCAAAGTGAGAGTAGATAGCTTCGGTAGCAAGTACGTATCGAGAATCAACACGGCCGTTAAAGCTCGTTCGTGAAAGTGCGATGTCCCGCTCGGATCTTGCCTCTGATTCCTGGCCATCATAAACTAGAAGCACGTCTACCAAGGACTTGTACTTGATCCACGAGCGGCGGGGGTTCTCAAAGTTTTCGTCGTCATCATCCTCTGTAAATGACTCGTTGAGTTCTTCTTCCAAACTCTCCGTGAGGGCGTCATAAACATCCTGTATATTCGCAACGAAGAATTTCCCTGCTGCCTTACGGACGCGAGGTTCACTGTCAAAGACAAGACGACCCACAATATCGATATCATCGGGTTCAAGCAAACCAGCGTCACGAATCAAGTCCAACAGTTCCACAACGGCAGAACGAACACTCGGCTCGGCATCTCTGGCGGCCATCTCCACAATTCTCGAACGGAATCGCTCGGTAAAAGCGCGTAGGCCAGCAATGTTGTCTTTATTTTGATAAAGGCGGTGCAACTGGCTCACCACCACAGCCCGTGTATGAGAAACGGTGTCGGAAAGAACCCAACCAAGGTAGCGCAAGTACTGGCCGTCAAAAAACATTTCCCTGTAAGTATTGATCCATACCCCAAGAGCGCTCATACACTCTGCACGGATTTTGGGATCAACATCCCTATACCGATGAACAAACACTGTATCGAAAGAGTCGCGAATGGCTTCATCAATAGTACTGAGCTTTTTCTCCCCCTCTTGAACTTTAGCTTGCATCGCCTCGACTCTACCCTTGTTCACAGATTTTTTCTTCTTCTCCGTTTCAAGCTGCTTCCGAGTGTTGGAAATGGTGATTGATACCTCCCGCGCCACATTGCATAGTGTCGTTACAATTGTGAGCGAAATGATAGCCGCGGTGTGTCTGAATGGTCGGATGGCGGCAGATGACATCGACGACACCCAGACTTGGATATTTTCGATGAGTGCGGAATCATTGTAAAGGACGGAGGAGCTGTGGATCGTTTGGATGAGAGAGTTGAAGAAACTGGTGAGGATGTATTGGAAAGATTTAAAGTTCCTAGCCCGGGAAATGAGGGGATATTCAGTAATATTTTGAGTCTGATATTCTTCTTGCAGGTCGTTCAATCGGTTCGCAACGTTATCGACGTCCTCGATATCGTGGACATCAACCTTCAGGTCGGTTCCCGTACACCTGAGGATGAAGTTGACTAAGTCGGTCATTCCATTTAGATTGTGTTGCTCGTACTTTGTGAGCCACTCGGCTGCAACTGCATCCGGTGTGTGGCCACGAGCAAAAACATCAGCTGCAACATTAAGTCATGTTAGCGAAATAATTGAAAAGGGATTGGCCTCGGCTAATCGTACCATATAGACCGTCCTCCACCGTGAAATCACTTGGCATAGCCCGTGGTTTCTTCGATTTGGGCGCTGGGCGACTTCCATTGACAGCAGGACGAATTGTAAGCTCTGTCATAACACCATTGGTAATCTTCGGCTTCTTCGCCGGCCGCTTGGCCTTGGGCTTCTTGGGTTCCTTCTTTTTCTTGCTGGCCGCCTTTCGCGCCGCTCTCCTTTGCTCTTTGAGTTCTTCTTCGTCAGGCTCATCCCCACTGTCCTCTTCGTCCTCATCATCCTCCTCCTCTTCCTCCAGGGCATCTACCTCATCCTCCACCCCACTTTCACCGGCATCTGGCGCGTCATCTTCGTGTCTGGCAGGGCGCTTCCGCTTTGTCGTCCCACTCGAAGTATAGGTAGCCGTAGAAAAAAGCTCCGGCTTGCGCTTCGCGCGGCCGGATTTTCTCCTGTTTCCTGCGGGGGAGCTGTTCCCTTCTTGTGGCTCAGAGAGCGGACTCGAGTCGCGCTCGTCACCAAGAGCGGACATGTCTATTGTGATTTCGATGCGCCAATAATAATGGTCACCTTGTGGCTTATGGTATGCAAGCTGTTGCGCGTTCTTCGCGCGGAGCTGTTCGACGAAAAGGGCTCAGGTATATACGCGACTTGGTAGAGTGATTGCGAGGGCGGAGCGCAACGCGTGGACAGCAGGGTCAACGGTGGTCGGGATGCAGATGGTCGTCGCGAGCAGGCGGCGGCACATCGATGGCACGCAGTGCTGGGGGGCGGGGGCCAGTATCGGTTGATGGAAAAGAGAATGTTGGAGAGCAGAATCGACTTCTCGAACTCGGGTGTACGCGCCGCGAAGCGATCGACCGCAACATTGCCTGTTTGGGCCGGTGCATGCCAAGAATACCGGCTTGCGTACGGTACGGTACAGCAGGCGGTTATAATACACAGTCACTGCCTTGGATCGTCCAATACGCGGTAACGGCCATACAATGGTGTTCTCCAGCACAGTTCTGGTTACGATACAGCAGCGATACGGCGTACGGTAAGATGCTTATCGATAAGATCCCCGATAAGCTTAACCTCATCGCATCTCAGCATCTCAACATCGCGATGCCACTACAAGGGGTTGATTGTGCGATATCGCCGTTGATTTTTATACCTGGGGTTATGCGATATATATCCCGCTGATATATGATTTGTCCGGAGGGCAATTCTTCCTTTTCTTGTCCTACCCTATGCACCGCATGGCCCGCGATGAGTTCCGAGACTACATCAACAACTCTTCCAACAACCCAATTGATCCTCCCCAATAGCTATTTATCACTGGCCATTCTAATATTAACGCCCTGCTCATCATGCCTCCTCCCGCACAATCAAAATCCTCCTTCATATCGCCATTCGCTTCCTCCACCTCCACCATCCCAGGCCACGGCAAGGTCGTCCTCTCTCTTCTCCCCCCGTCCATTCCATCCCTTACGACGCTCTCCTACAAATACCCTCTAAAACTCCTTACCCGCACTCCCATAACGACCCTTAATTCAAAATACCCAGACTCCGCAACCACGCCCGTCCATCTCTACCTCCTCACATATGGCGGCGGCCTACTCCCCGGCGACGACATCCAAGTGTCCATAACCCTGAACCCACGGACAAGACTAGTCGTTACAACCCCGCAGGGCAGCACAAAGATATACAAAACAGAGCCACGGGGGATGGGTAGGGGAACAACACTACCCAGCAATATCAATAACATCACCACACCCTCCCCAAGCAAAAGCCGGCAAACCCTCGACATACGAATATCCCCGCAAGCGGGCCTCTGCTACCTTCCGGACCCTTCCCAGCCCTTCGAAAGCAGCCAATACGAGCAAATACAAACCTTCACCCTGCTCAGCGACGGCGCCGTCGATCATCCAAACAATCAACCACCCAGCCTCTGCGTCCTCGACTGGGTTACCCAAGGCCGCACCGCACGGGGGGAAGACTGGTCGTTTCACTCCTGGAAGGGGCGGAATGAAGTCTGGTCCGAGGACCCGTCAACGGGGAAGCGGAGATTACTCTTACGCGACAACGTTATATTGGAAGACGAGGAGCATCTGGATCACGACCAACAACAACAAACTAGCTCTCCCGCTGTCGCTGCTACAGGGACACCACCCCGCAAAAAACACCCTCTTTCCATCCGCGCACGCACCCGTCCTCATGGCATTCTGGGAACCTTAATCCTCCACGGACCCCTCTTCGAATCCCTATCTACCTTCATGATGCAAGAATTCACCTCCCAGCCACGGATTGGTGGGCGCAATTGGTCTGCGGGGCCGGCTCCCGCATCGTCTACGGTTACCACTGCAGCAAGTAGTAAGAATGTGACGTGGACGGCGGCACGGGTACGGGGTGATTTTGTGCTTGTGAAGTTTGGTGCGAGGGATTTTGAAGCTGCGAAGGTGTGGTTGGGGGAGTTGATGAGGAGGGAGGGGGGTGTGGTGGGGGAATTTGGAGAGGAGGCGTTGGGGTGTTTGTAGGGGGTGTTTTTTTGTATTGTCATATTTGCGAAGATACCTACCTACCTGTCTGTGCATTGGATCATTTAGCGGTTTTTCTTTAGTATTTGTGTCAATATACCGGTATATAGCGATATAGATATAGATACCATGTCATTTCTAGGTGTAACCCCCTTTCTTGGGGGGGGGGGAATATATCCTCTACAAACTCCATCGCAATCGCTATAAAAAACCCATCTCCGTGAAAAAATCCTCCAAGTAAACCGTACACTCTATAAACCCCACATCCCTCTCCATCCCCAATCCCTCCTAGCCGCGCTTTTCAAATCATCCACATTCAAAATATCCACGCCCTCCTCCACCAACACCGTCCAGAGATAATTTCTCAAACTCCTTGGCCAGCTCGGAATAGACCAGTATCTCACCTTCAGCCCACGAGCGTGTGCGCCACGGACCTGTAGGCGTATCAGGTCAACTTGTCTGCGGCTTAGGCGGAGGCGCCAGGGGAAACCGATGGATTTGCGGAAGGATACGGAGGCGTAGTAGCTGTTTGTTGGGTTGTATATGGCGATGGTTGGGTCGGTATCATCGCTGATACTATTTTCTAAGGGGGGTGGAGGTGGTGCGATATGAAGGGTTGGTCGGGCAGGAGGGTCTAGGGATGCCGGGGGGGTTTTTCGACGTCTATGGAAGCGTGGCACGCGGCGGGGGGTTGGTATGCTGTTTAGTTCGTCGAGCTCGGGTTGTTGGACGTCAATGAAATCGTCTGAGGGGGGAGAGATAGGGGATTGTTTCGCAAAATCATCCGACTCGTCGTCGTCCAACATATTTTCTAAAGGTGCATCGAAGAACACATCTCTGTATGTATCATTGGCCATGAGGAGATCAAATGGCGCATTCCCCGTCGCAACCACTGTGATAGGACGCTCGACTACGTCTGTTCCGTTGAAGTGGGTGAGATACCCCCTCTCACGCAGCGGGGAGAGTTGGGAAAGCAGATACGGCCAAATTTCTTCGCCGTTATTCTTAAAATCGATAAGTAGTGCCAGCGTCTGCGACGGCCGGGTGTCAAACACTCCGTTTGGCGGATGATCGGGCACGGGATGGAATCTGGTAACAGGATTCTGCATATCCAAAATCTCAACGAGGGGGTCGATATACAAAGTCGTCAAGGTCCGGTTGGGCGTCAGGGACGACGTGGTATGGCCGACATATAGCTCCTGATCGAATAGCCAGACGTCCGCCTCGACCCCAATGCAGCCGGTCTGGATGGCAGAGAAGAGCGGTACGGGACGCCAGTAGTCGTTGTGAGAGTGACATGGGATCGGAATGACGTTCCCGGTGACACCGCTGGGCCAGGGGGAGAGGAATTCTCCGCGATGGCCGGGCTGGCCCCAGTGAGCGATGATCTTGTCAACATCGCTGGGGAAGAATGAAGCGAAGACGCCGAGGGCCATGGTGATGAGTTTGACCAGGCCCCTGTGGGTTCCGCCGATATTAGCCATCATGGATCGCGAACGGATGCCGGCCTTTGAAACGGCCGGTCCATTTGGGTTGCAGGAGAAGAAAAGAAAGAATAGACAGATATAGGAGTGGATATTGGACAGATATATCAGGGAGTAGAGGAGACTTACAGCAATATCAAAGTCCACGACACGGCCCTGCGTGCTTTCCCGGGCGTAATCGACCGTCTTGCGGATTCACCGAGGCAGGAAGCCTCTGCAGTCTCGAGATCTGCTGGATTTTTCCGTCGACGGAGAAATGAGTCCCATAATCTCGTCCATCGGGATATTAATGGGTTATCGTAAGCATGTTTCGCGTCCTCTATTGAGTCGTCCGTCAACAGGCTGAACGAACTTCTGGAGACATAGTGGCCATTTTGTCCGCCATGGATATATACAGAATCAAAGCTGTCTTCGAGCGATTCCAGCCCTACTGCCCTGTCAACGAGGGGCGGCGTGGCTGCTGGAGCTATAGCGGCGGATGAGGGTTCTGATGCTGATGGTGGCTGTTGCGGACGTGGAGTCTGGCGGAGTGGAAAACTGTTAAATAACGTCATCGTCACTCAAATGGTAAATATCAACTAAATCCTCAAAGAGAACTACTAGAACTAGTATCGTCGGACATGGTCGATATTCACGGTCTTTTTCTGTGATATGGACATATTGGAGCAAGTATCCTGAAACGAGAGGAAGCTTGAACAGGGCCCTTGAGAATCCCATCCATACCGTGGATACGACCGGAAACATAGCCTCTAGATATACTTCCGGATTGCGGAGTTCATGAGTCTCGTCGGCGGCCGCATGCAGTCTTGATATAGTTTGTCGCATCCATGGAAAGTTATCGACCCTGGATTCGGTTAACCTTAACTTTGGCCTAATGACTATAAGAGTAGACTAGAATAGGATCGTCCATAAAGAGTTATTTGTTGATCTATGGCCAACAATAACGTTGCGGAGTAAGATGACCACACCCTCTTATGTTTCGAACAGATACTGCATAAGGGTACTCAACGGTATTCGAAGGGTAAATGTGCCCACAGGGGAAATAGTATACACTTAGTCACCATAAGGTGGGGATATCAAGTAGAAACGGGGATAGCGAAACAGGGGGGTTCGGGTTCAAACAGAAGCCGGATAGGAGAGAATAAGATGCAAAGCCGAATAATATGCAAGCGTAAAAGGATATAAGGTTGAACATAAAGCGAATACGTATTTGCCCTCCGCAATCAATCAGCGTATCATTCGTCGTTCCGTCTGAGCATTCTACCCGTGCACTACGGTGCTCAAACGCTGACCATGCGCGGCCGTCAATCCCCAGGTATAACCTCAGTAGGGCATGGTCCTAGATCCACGTCAACAGATGTCCCAACACGTCTCAGCATATTTAATACACTTACTTCTCCCTAGGAAGCAGCACCAGCAGTAGATCCACGCTCGGCGTCCCCACCCTCACCCCCCTTGTCCTTTTTGGCCCAGTTTGGAAGGTTGGGCTTTTTGCGGGAAGAGCCTGCGGAGATCTTTAGGTAGTAAGGGCACTCTTTCGGTTCTTTGCCCTTTGGCTTTTTGACACACTCCTTGATGTATGTCTGCTTGATCTTCCTGGCGCCCGCGAAGCTGGTAGTAGCGTATTCGGTGCACATTTTTGCTTGAGGGCGGTTTATTGGTAGATTGTTTAGTGTAGGTAGATATATGGCCCTGTTCAGACTGGGCAGTTCTTCTGTAGGAGTCTGTTCAGAGTCAGTAGAGTCCACGTTGCCCAAGGGGATATATACCGTACATTTGATAGGGTGGGCGTCACCCACAGTACGTCTCTAGTTGAGGAGGCTCTGAGGATTTATATCAAAAGCAAAGGCTCATGGCAGACGCGTGGAACTGGATGGAAGCCGGCGACTGAAGGTTCAACAACATGAAAGAAGCAGAGAGATGAAGTCCTGAGGAGAATAGACGTGTCGTGGAAGTGCGGTCAACTCCAGGCTCGGCAGCCAGTATCAGCACAAAAAGTCACAGAGACAAACAAACATCAAACACCCTGCTGGTGGGTTCCATGAGAAAGATCAAAGCAGTTTTTGTTTAATTTGATGCATTGATCAAATGACACTGAAATTGACACAAAGGGACAGGGCATCAAAGGATATTGGACAACCAGGGCATTGTCTTGGATAGCGGACGGGTAGTCCATGCCGCCTTATTCCGTAGCATCTATAAGGCGGTTCGACAGCTATCTAGCAGACATATAGCAAGTCCCTCCAGCTTCAGGATATCCCAGGGAGGCATCAGGGTGAAAAGCACATATATCCTCCACGGATGCGGTAGAAGTCTCTAGATTTCCTCTGCTTTTCCATAACAAGCTGTTCGAGCAAGATATTCCAGACTGTTTATTGTTTGCTCGCAGGCCTCAAAACACCCCGTACATTTGAGCTTTTGGCATTGACCGAGTATAGAACCAGTCAACGGTTGACTGATACTACTAGTATTGAGGGCCAGAGGAAAGATCCCGGTGGTAACACATAATAGCCCCTATTATGAAACACCGTCAAAAACGTGCAGATGTCACTTGCCATCTGCCGACTGCACATAAGAAATGAAGAACTGGTTCAATAGAGAGAGTGCGAATTTCCGTCGAGATATAAAAACTAGAAGCATCAAAACGAAAGAAAATGCCCCTTTTTGAGGCGATGTGTATTACGTAATCACATATAAATTACACGGTATGGTGATGTAATCCCATTACCAAACTTTCAATACAACCATCGATATTTTTTGGATCCAAAGACAAAAAGATATCAAGCTCAACCACCCAGCTCAATCACAACCAAACCAGCACACCGCCAAAATGCCTCACAAGCACAAGAGACGTCAGAAGGAGAACCCGTGAGTAATCCTCCAATGCAACATCTCCTCCCCCAATCCGTCGCCTAGCCATTCGACTAACCCAGCTCCGCAGTGACAACTATGACCTCCCGCCCACGAAAGTCGCAAAGCCCCTCCCAACCAAGGAGAGCGACAGCATCTTCACAAGCAAAAAGCCCAAGCAGAAGAAGCCCCAGGCCGCGTTCAAAGATGATACCCCGAAAGCCTTTGCGCGCATGATGCAGCAGCTCCAGAAAGCCTCCTCCACCGGCGGCGCCCTCCCGCGCACACCCTCCGGTCTCGACGACGGCACAAGACCCAACAAGCAGAATCGGAAACGGAAACGTGGCGAACAAGATGCCAGCAACGCCCAGGAACGAAGCAACAACGACTCATCCTCCAAAAAGCCAAATACAAAACCTACCTCCACCCCTACTACCACTACGACAACTACCACCAACATCCCCAAAATCCTCCCCGGCGAGCGCATGTCCGACTTCGCCGCCCGCGTCGACCAAGCCCTCCCCCTCTCCGGCATCTCGCGCAAATCCGGCAGCACAATGCAGGGCAAGGACCCCGCGCTGCGCAACCTGCGCGAGCAGCGGCAAACAAAGCATGAGCGGCGTCTGTTGCGCTTGCAGCGGGAGTGGAGGGAGGAAGAGGCGCGGATCTGCGAGCGGGAGGAGGCTGAGCGGGAGGAGAGAGAGGCGGAGGATGAAGAGATTAATGAGCAGTGGAAGGCGTGGGAGATTGAGGCGGGCGTGACGAAGAAGAAGAAGGCGACGACGACGGGGGCGAAGAGCAAGAAGAAGAAGAAGAAGGGGAAGAAGGGGAAGGCTGGGGCTAGTGGTGGTGGTGGTGGTGGTGGTGGTGGTGAGGAGGATATGGATTCCCAGAGCGATGGTGGAGATGATGACGATGATGATGATCCCTGGGCGAAGCTGAATCAGAAGGCTAGGGCCGTTAGAGCGATTAATCCGCTAGAACAGGTGCAGGCGCCTCCGATGCAGTTGGTGAAGCCGAAGGAGAAGTTCAAGGTGCGTGGGATGGGCGGGGCCAAGGTTAATGTTGTGGATATCCCCGCTGCGGCGGGGAGTTTGAGGAGGAGAGAAGAGTTGGCGGGTCAGAGGCAGAGTATTGTGGATGAGTATCGGAGGATTATGGCGGAGAAGAGGGGTTGAGGTGTATATACCATACTGTCTGAGGGGATGTTGTCGTTTTCCGCTTCTAGAGACGTCGTTTTTCCGGAAAGGGGGGTTTTAGATATGTAGCATAGGATAATCTAATCTGCTAGCACCGGAACTGCAATATTAAGAACATTTGGAAAATAGATGTCACATCCTTAATATTATGGCGCTCGGACAACGATTCTATCTGCAAATGTGAGTATATATATAACAGCAAACGGCTTCAAATAACACCCACGGCAGAACCCCTTCAAATGCCAAAACAAAAGAAAATAATAAAACTTTTTTTATATCCTGCTTCAAATCCAACAAAGTGGCAGGAGTGAACATCCATTGCAGAGGTATCACATATCACAAGTAACAGCAAAAGAAAATAGGGGGAAAAAGAAACCCGCCCAATTTATATCTCATCCAATCTCCCACCAAACAGCTTCAACGATCTATTTACTCCCTCACCCCCCATCTAACCCTCCTTAATAGCCCTCACATACTCAGCCGCCCTCGCTTTAACCTCATCAACCATCTTCTCATTCCCATTGCCGACCTTCTCCTCAAACGCCAACCACTTCTTAAAGAAGAACTTGGCCTGCTTATCCTTCAATTTCTTCGGGCCGGTCTTCGTTCCATCCATCGCAACACCGTTACCCAATCCCAGCGCCCTCTCAAATAGCCTCCTCACCTGCTCGACATCTCCAGCCTTGATTTCCAAGTCAAGCAGCACATTCCACAAGTCAGCGCGCTTGGGGAAAGAGGATAGGAGTCCCTCGAAAATAGTTCGGCCGCGCTCAACGTCGCCGTTCGGCGAGCGGAATTCGAGTTGGCCGAATTTAGAGGTGATGTCGACGTGGGTGTGGGATGGTAATGATTGGATGGCACGGGGGAGTAGGGCGCGTCCGCGCTCGGGTTCAGCAAGGGTGTCAAAGAGAAAGTTGGCGTAGTTGAGGTAGAGGTTAGGGGATGGGGAGAATTTCTTCTTCAGTGTGGTTTGGAAGAGTTCATCGGCTTTCTGTGGGTAGTTGTAAGTAAAGGGACGTTTAGAAATTAAATGGGCGGGGACTCAGAAACTTACCTCTGTCTTTCCAGACTGGATGTAGATGCTAGTCATTCGTTCATGTATTTCCTGGGCATCATTGTATTGGCAAGCGCGTTTGAACACTTCGTCGAGTGTCTCTTCGTTTCCAAACGTATTCTCCAGATTGAGTAGCGCAACCCAGACGTTGAATTTCTCCGTATCTTGACCAATGCTGATGGATCGAATAGCACGTTCCGCAATCTCTCGGGCCTTATCAACCTCGCTAAGGGTTAGTTGGAAGGCCATGTACTGCAGCCAAAGCAAACTCGAGTCTGGTTCTCCAAGGAGTAGTCGCTCGAAGTCCGCTACGGATTGTGGTCCGTTGGCATCGAGATCTCCCGTTCGGTCAACTTTAATCTCTGGTTTCCGATGCTTCTTCTTTTTCTTTGCCGCTGCCTGATCGTCAGAATCCGAGTCGGAATCATTGGCCTCGTCAGCGCCAGTGGTAGCATCTCCAGTCCAGTCAAACCCAGAAGTAACCAGGCCTCCGGTAGCGGCGGTTTCGGTACCAGTCATTTCGATATCCTCGTCTTGGTCCTCACTGCTATCACTCTCTCCATCCAGATCTTCCAAATCGACGCCGCCCATTGAAACGTCGTCGCCAGATTCGAGCTCCAGATCGATTCCGCCATCTTCTTCGCTTTCGCTCACGTCTTGGTCATATTCTTCCTCGCTGCCCTCAGCCTCGGAGTCCTCCTCACTGTCCTTAAAGTATGATGCCTTGAGTCCAAGAGAAATGCGTTCCTTCGCTTGGTCGATCTTGATGATCTTAGCCTTGACAATGTCACCCTTTTCGAAAAGCTTTCTCGCATCCTCCACTTTCTTCTCCGCCATTTCTGAGCGATGGCACAGACCGCTAAGGTTGGCAGTTCCGTCAATGACGATGAACGCCCCGAATTCCTCAACATTGCGGACCTTTCCGGTAACAATCTGGCCGCGTTTCAGGTCCTTGATCGTAAGTGGCGTCTTGTAATCTGGATCAAGAACAGACTCCTTCAGGCTCATTTGGAGCTTATTGTTTTCAACATCCGCCAGGATGATCCTACCGCGAACGAGCTGGTCGACCTGGAACTCGTTCTGCCACTCCTTGAGATATGAATCCGAAAGATCTGAGATACGAACGTAGGCCGTCACATTATGTCCTAGCGTGACGAAAAGGCCATTGTCTGCAACCCTCCGCACAAATCCGCGAACGACATCATTGACCTTCAACTGGCTGATTGATGATATCTCTGGGTCCTGGATGGGGAGGGACGAGCTGAGAACCTTAGAGGGCCGGACTGAGAGCAAGATCTTCTTATTGGGAACATCCACATCAGCAACGCACACACGAAGGACTTCGTTCTTATGGAACTCGGCAGGGTTAACTTTCGAGTAGTCATCAGCCATGTCAATCAAACTGATGGCACCAACGGTAGTGTCGCTCAGCTGGACAAGGACCTGACGTTCATTGACTCTGGTGACTCGTCCGAGCAAGATCTCTCCCTTAGAAAAGTCGGAGATGGTCATCTTGTTTGGAGCGCTGCCATGCTTGGCACTAAGATCCAACCGATTCTTATCTGCATCAACAGCAGTGACATGAACCTTGACAGCAGATCCAATAGGGAAATTCTTAGAGACATCGCCAACAAGAGACAGATCATCCGAAAGATCGGTAACTCGGAGCCTTCCTCGAACGTTCGGAGAGAGGTTGATCCAAAGGCAATCATCACCAATATTGTTAACGAACCCGACCCATGAAGACCCAACTTGGACATTTTCGAGGGTAAGAGGGTTAAAGTCGGTTGCTTCAAGGGAGCTAGATTTCGTAGTAAGTTCGAAAACGGGGTACTTTCCGGTACGGTGGCTAATCGGCAAAAATTTGTGGCTGCGGGCATCGTGGACACCAAGAATCCGAACTGGGAGTATTTGTTTTGCCTTGAAGAATCGGAGAGGCTGCTTTCGGTCCTTGATGGCCTCCCAGTTATCAAACACCTCCGACACATCGATACGACCTTGGATATTATCCGCAAGCTGTACGTTTATCTGGGTTTCCTTGACAGAAACAACCTTGGCCTTGGTGACTTTGCCATAGGTCAGATCGTCCAGAGACTTTACATCGTCATCGACAGGGTTGATAGATGACTGGTTGGCATTATTGGTGGGCTTTACACGACCAGATGCACGCTCAGTACTTGATTGGGTCTCTTTCAGGGTCAATGTAAACCTCCGACGATCATCCTCGATGGAATATACGGAAAGAGTAATGGGTTGCGATCGAATATATCCAAAGTCGGTTCGTTTTACGTGTTCATCGTCGATGAGACGTTTCGGGGCGAATCCGGTAAGACCCCCCAAGAACTCCACGAATAAACCGTCTGCAGTGATGTTCTTCACGAATCCAGTCACCTTGGCCCCTTCCTTCAGGTCTTCGAATTTGGCGGGCAAAGAGCCTTGCTGGTGGGATTGTTTGAGGCTTGGCTTGTTGGTTACCTTGATAAGCCGATGAGCCTTGTGCATATCGAGAATCAGAAGGTCGTTAAGCTTTTGCCCAACTCTGATACGACCAAGGGCGGATCCATTTCTCGAGGCCTGACCATCAGCAACGTGTTCAGCGTTAAGTCTAGCAACCAATCCAGAATCCTCAAGTCTCAACAGCACATCTTCGCTGGATTTTTCAAAGACCGTACCCGAAACAACATGCCCGGGATGGATGTTTTCGAACGCGGTTTTATAAGTCTCCGTGAAGGTCGAGGGGTCCTTGCAAGAAACAACCAACTTCCTCGATTCAGCGTCAACATTAAGTGCATGCACACTCACAACTTGCCCAATGGTAAAATGTTGGGCAGGATCCTTGATGTATGCTTCACTCATTTCCGAGACAGGGAGGAAACCGCGAACTTCTCCGTAAAATTGAACAATAGCACCATGAGGCTGGAGGCTAATGATTGTTCCTGGAGATTGGTTTCCTGGCAAAATGTCGCTATAATCTTTCCAGATGGCCGATTCGCTGTTCAACAATGACTTTTTCAAGGTCAGTCGAAGTTGGCGTTTCTCCAAGTTGACCGAAAGGATCCGAGCAGAAACCTGACCCCCCTCACGGAATTTCTTTTCCGGGTGTTGTAATTTGGCATCCGACATATGCATGCCAGGAACAAGGCCAGAAATGCCGTCTGCAAGGGAAACAATCAGCCCGTTGATGCCCTCCGGTCCAATAAGGAGCTTGTCGATCTTTCCCTTTACTACGGCACCCACTGTGACGTCTTCAAGGCGGAGGAAAGGCTGGTCGATGACTTTCCTTTCGAAAGAGAGTAGATATAAATTATCCAGCGGGCTGAACCCGACGATTCTTGCCTCGTGAGTCGTATCGATCCTATAGGGGCCGTCCACGGGCGATATACTCTCCACTTTCCCGTCTGAAAGTCTAGAAATGTGGACGAATCCTTGGTGGCTACCGTTGAACTGAACATATATTCCCAACCCCGGTTCTACCTTGGTGACATTAGCGTCGCTGACGATAGCCGATATGAGAGGGGAATCCTCCGGTGCTGACTTTCGCTCGAGAACTGTAGGGGAGAATTTGACAACGTGGTCCAAAATAGAAAATCCAAGTTTCGCAGGCTCTGCCGTTGGGAATGTGCAGGTAAGTCTTCCCTTTATCTTGGCACCAACATGATACTTCGTTTCAAGGTCGTCTTTCCCAGTAGTCGATCCAGAATGGACCATGTCAACGACTGCGTCTAGCATTCCCATAATCTTGCCCGCCATACCAGTTGGCGACACTTCCGTCAGAAGAATCTCAGCCGCTGTTCCTGGAAGAAAGGAGTTGATAGTTGGTGCAGTAGTCAAATAATGGGATTTTTTAATAGAGCCGGCAATTGGGAGGTTTGCGGACAGCTTAATCACCGTACCGTTTGCGTTCTGTCCAGTGACAACACACAAAAATACCGAACCCTCCTTGATATTCGACACATCAAGATCGTGAGGGATTTCTTTTGTCGACATGAACCCTTTGATTTGACTGTCCTCCAATCCTATATCCATGACCAAACCATGATCTTCCACACTCAATACCGATGCCTGAACGGTGGTGTTGACAACCAAATCAGATTTCGAAAGACCAGAATTCGCCTGTCGAGGATCCACGGAAAGCTCGATGTGTTTCTTGCCCTTGGTTTTGCCATTGCTCGCTTCGGTTTCGGTCGAAGTAACGGAGGCTCGAAGGTACTGGCCAAGTTTGAAGTACGACTTCAGGTCGAGGGCATCCTCGTCATCGGACTCGTCCTCATCGTTGTCGTCACCCTTCAGGAGGTTCTCGATCTTTTGGCCAAGAGTGCTCGAAACTGCGGTCAACGGAATGTAGCCTGTTAAATTGTTTGGAAGCGACAGGCCGATATCGTGCGCATTGATGCTAGAGACTTGGCCAAGCACTTTGGAGCCTGGAACAATACGCTGTAAAAGTTAGATCCTGCGAAACAAGTTGGCATTCACAGCAGAATAAGGTAGATAGGTACCTTGTAGTTGAGACCCTCGATGCGAACGCCTTGTTTAGCGGATTCCTCCGAAGACTTCTGCTTCTTGGACTTTGCCTTCATTTTCTTGCTTTTGTTCTTGTTTAACTGCTTCGGAGCGCCGTCTTCCATCCCGTCCTCGCCCTGATCATCCCCGCCGGCCGGAACTCCCTTTTGTTCGAAGAGCACATCGCGAGTTGCTTGGATCTGGATTTGCTTATGCTCGAGCGGTGTTAGAGCACTGGCACCACCACGAGGGAATGCGGGTTCCTCCTCTCGCAAAACTGAAACTGCTGGAGCTTTCGAGGGCGCCTCTGACGAGTTCTTGGGCTTGTCCGCAGACTCCTTCGGCTTCTTCACGTTTTTCGCATCCTTGCTGCGTTCGCCATCGGCAACCTTGACTTTCTTTTTTGGATGGCGAGGGCCCTGCTCCTCAGAGGCATTGCCCTTCCGCTTGAAAGGAGCCATCTTCGCGGAGAAATAGCCAGAACAATTGAGTGTTTCTAGCTCTGATGTCTCTCCATCCAAACCTTTGAATCTTCCCAGGTGCGATCAGCAAAAAAATCAAAATTTCTGGATTAGGCAAAGCGCGGTTCGGGAAGCGCACGCCGACTGCCGAGCCCAGACACTCACCGCCTGCCTGTTTGGGCCTAGCGCGGGTGGTTATACTGCCTCCGCGCACGGGCCACACGCGCGTCACGGGCAGCGCCAAGAAGCGCCAAGACATTTATCGACACGCCTCGCGAGACGCATCGAGCATGGAAGTTTCGCGACGTGGAGAGCCGCATCAATTTCAACTTCAACCTCGACTCCAACTCCAATTCCCCCACGCCTCACCCTCTCGTTCCTCCTGTACACGCCCATTCCAGATACGCCCCTCAATGCATTAGACCCGTCCTCCTAAATACACACTGTTTCGAGTTATGGACTCTGTTCCTTGTTCCTCCTCGTCTATATATATGAACTCAGAACCCCCGCATGGCTCGCAAGATACCCTTCCCTCGTCCCCTCCCAGGTTCAATCCTCCCTCGATACCCTCCTCGCCTCCACGCACAAAAACAAGAAAGCCTCCTCCTGTAACCCCCAGGTCTTTTAGACGGTTCTTCACCCCGCGTTCTGCTCTTGGCGCGCTCTCAAGTGGTGGTAATGACCGCCGGACCCGCCATGTCTTGAAGGATATAAACTCCCCAGCATTGAACCGGCTGGGACCAGCCTTTGCGAAAATATCAGACAAATCTCGGAATGAGTCCCTAAAACCGCCAACACATGATGCTGTATCAACCCCACGCAAGAAGAGAAAACTGTCTTTCTCTTCAAGTCCGCCCCTCCAATCCTCCCCATTGAGGCGGGTCCGCATTGCACCAACTATTCACAACGATATCGACTCGAGCCCAAGCAGGCCCAAGGTGGATGATGTTGCTATCGAGCCGGATCGTCGATCGGATGCACCCAAAACCAAACCTGTAGTAGCACCGGTACCTTTACGCCGGTCTAATATTCTTCAGACAACCGTCCCATTATTCATGCGTAGCCTTTCTGATACGAGGTCGAGAAGACTGACACATCGAATCGACTACGGTACAGGTGTGTTACTGGATTATTAGATCTATTTTAGGCTATCATTCACTCCAACTAACTGGCTATCTTGGAACAGGCTGGCGGGATGAAGTATCCAGCTTTTATAGCTTGCCGGATGATCTCCACCAATGCTCGTACTCTGACCAGCGAGGGACCCGTCTTGCACTCCCATTTTGCACTGCTTCGTGTCATAGTACGTTATATTACTTGTCCCATCCTCTTATTCATATTTCATTCTAATTCTTTTCCAGCCAATTCCCTGGTGGCAATTGGAGATGAGGAAGGCGGAGTCAGATTATTAGACTCGGCAAAGGGCGTAAAGGATGGCTTCTCAAAAGCTTACCTCTCGTTCCAACCCCATACGAACTCGATTATGGATCTGGAATTTTCATCAGATGACAGACTGTTGGCAACCGCATCGGGAGATCAATCATCACGAATAATTGATATGCCCACCCAAACCGCGATCTACTGCCTATCGAAACATGTTTCTTCTGTCAAGCGTGTGCAGTTTCAACCTGGTACTAATGATAATGTAGTGGCCACATGCAGCCGTGATGGCAGCGTGAATATCTGGGATCTCCGCTACAAATCCTACGAGAGGCCAGCAATGCAGCTGCGATGCTCTCTTGCCTCAGAATCAGATGATACAGCAAGAGTATCCTCCATAAAAATGAAATACCCCCAGGTATCCAACAGCATCTGGCCCGCACATTCGGAGAAGCCTCGAACCAAAAACGGCACCGAGGCTGAAGCCCTCGCCCGCCGTGACGACATCTCAGTAACCTCCGTCGCCTTCCTTAACCCCGGCCGCGAAAACCTCTTCGTCACAAGCAGCGAATCAAATGCCTGCGTAAGACTATGGGACCTCCGGACCACCTACTCCCTCCGTCGCAAAACCCCTGTCCCTCTCGCCATCACCCGCCAGCCAGACAGCCACGAAAAATACCGGCAATTCGGCCTGACATCAATGGCTTTCAGCGGCGACGGAAGCAGACTGTATACCCTCTGCCGCGACGGCAGCGTGTACGCCTACTCCACCTCCCACTTAACCCTAGGCAGCTGCCCCGAAATGGCCCCTTCAAATCCCAGTTTCAAACGCTTCCCCAACGAAGAAGCCAAAACGGGTCTCGGCCCACTTTACGGCTTCCGCCACCCACGTCTCCAAGTAGCAACATTCTTCGTCAAACTCGCCGTCCGCCGTGCAGCAGATGACAAGAGCGAACTGCTAGCCGTCGGCAGCAGCGATAACTGCGCCATCCTCTTCCCTACCGACGAGCGATACCTAACCCGCAGCAGTAACAGCAACAGCAACAACCTCACCAATCCCAACCCATCACGGACCCCACCCCGCCGCCCGGGCCTGCGCAGGGCCCAGTCTTCCGGCGTTGGCATCGCTGGCCGCCTTGAAGACACCATCCCCATCTACCAGCACGGGGCGGCGTTGGTAGCGGGCCATAAGAAGGAGGTGTCTGGTGTTTCGTGGACGAATGGGGGTGAGCTTGTCACTGTTAGTGATGATTTGCATGCGAGATGTTGGCGGGAGGGCGAGCGGGGGAGGGATTTGAGGGTTGGTGGGGATGGGGAAGGGAGGAGGTGGCATTGCGGATGGGCGGATTTGAAGGATTCGGGGGATGATGAGGAGTGAGTATGGTGAGGAGAATTTGGTTTATTTGTTTGTGTGGGGTTAGTGGGCAATTGGAGTTATGATTTTTCTTTCTCTTTTTTATGGGTGTATTGGAGTGGAATTTTGGCAAGGAGTTCTCGGGTGGTGGAGTTGAATTTTTTGGTCCCTTGATATCGATTGCCTCTTTTCGGAATAGATGAAGGATGATAGAGAGCATGCATGCATCATTAAATGCCAGGCAGCCTATAAAGATGAACTATCCCACTGTTACAGAGAAGATGACCGCAGAAATGTGTCAATCTGGCTGCATATCTCTGGTATATAATGGATGGACACCCCTATTCACAAGTGTGAAAAACGTATTATGTGGAGAAAAGAAACATTTCCAGCAATTATATGATAGATTATCTCTTTCTTTCAAAAAAGTCTGAACTTTTCCTTTTCTCTTATTCCCCATAACATCAACAGAAAGAAAGAAAGAAATCATATCAGGACCCATCAAACATATACGTGGTATCAACCCTGCCCCTCCCCCACACACACCAACAAAAGGGGGGTCGGATTATGTATTCAAATCAAAAGTTTCCCCCTAATGTCCGTGTCCATCATCCTCAGCCCTCTGCTCAGGATCCAGCTTGATCAACGTATCAATCCGCATGATCGCAATACAAGCCTCGACCGCACTCTTCAGCTGCTTCACCTTACTCATGCTAGGCTCTAGCACGCCGTTCTTGACGGAATCGACAACCCTGCCCTTCATCAGGTCCAGGCCGTAATTCTTGTACATCTTCTTCTTGGCGATGGCTTTCTCTTCCTCGTTGGCGTCACCTTCTTGGACACGCTGGGAGAGGGCGTGGCGGACGCGGAGCTGGGCAACGAGCTCAGACGAGTCCTTGGCGGCGTTGACGGCGAGGGTTTTGGGGATTACGAGGAGGGATTGAGCAAATTCGCCTATCGCAAGTTGTTCTCGGGAGCCCTGGGGGTATGGAGTTAGTATGGGGGGCTTCATCGGTAAGGCCACGGAGTCGGAGTCAACTTACTACTGTGACAGCAAATTCCTCGAGGTAGATGTGCAGTGCAGTTTCGACAGCACCGCCACCGGGAACAATGCTTCCACTTTCTAGAGTCCGCTTGACAGCGCACAGGGAGTCGTGGACGGAGCGCTCCATTTCATCGAGCTGGAAATCGTTTGATCCACGAAGGATGATCGAAGCAGCAGTGTGGACCTTGGTTCCCTTGATCAGGATACACTCGTCATCGGATATCCGCTCCTGCACCACCTCCTCTGCGTGACCCAAGCTAGAGGCCTCGAATTTCTCGTCACCATTAAGATCGGACAGGGTGCTGACTAGCGTAGCACCCGTAGCCTTCGCGATACGTCTAAGATCTTCCTTCTTACACCGTCTAACAGCTATGGCGCCCTTCTCCACGAACATCTTCAGGCAAAGGTCGTCGATACCCTTGGTGGTAAGGATGACGTTGGCACCGGCCTTGAGGATCATCTCAATTCTCTCGAGAACAATCATAGACTCCCGCTCACGGATCTTCTCCAGTTGTTGTGGGTCATCAATTGTGACATGCACACCAAGCTTCATTCTCTCCTTTTGAAGGTTCATATCGAGACAGGCGATCTTTGCATCGGTGATCCGAGTTTTCATAGCCTGTGACGCAACTGTGCAGTTAAGCGCATAGCCCTTCACAAGCATGGACTCTGTGGCGCTCTTTCCGTGAGCTTTAAGCAAGTTCACCGCCTTTACAGGATATTTAACCTCATTTTTTTGCGTCGTGGTTTTCACTGATTGCATGGCGTCAACCACCATGTTGGCGAAAAAGTCGCTATCAGAGCCTATGATCTTGCTAGACATCGAAGTCTTTGCAATGTTTACCAAACTGTCCCGTCCAAGATGTTCCACCTTCGTGCTGATGTTTTCGTTCATATATTTTACAGCCTCGCGGAGAGCCAACCGATATCCGGTAATGATAGTAGTGGGGTGTATTCGGTTCTTCATCAGCTCGTTCGCTCGTCGCAGAAGTTCGGATGCAATCAGGACAACGGATGTGGTTCCATCACCGACCTATTCAAGTCAGCTTGCGTGTAAGTAAGGTTAAAGAGGGGTAAACTCTACCTCCTTATCCTGTTGTTGTGCCAGGTCCACCAGGATCTTCCCCGCGGGGTGTTCGATATCGAGCAAGCTCAGAATGGTGGCTCCATCGTTGGTAACAGTAACATCCTACAATCTCCCCGTCAATATGGATATGACGAATATAATAACAAACAGCCAGTATTACTTACTCCGATGTCATCCACCATCATCTTATCAAGGCCGGAGGGGCCAAAGGAGCTCTTCACCACATTGGCAATGGCTTGGGTAGCCAGCACTATCCAGCAGCCGGTTAGTAATCTGACAGAGGGGCCGATCTCAGCGTTACATACCATTCTGGTCCCGAATATCAGAACCGCTGATTTTCTGTCCTCCAAGAACTGTGGGACGCCATTAGCTACCAAGACCAACCGACGAGCGAGGAAGAAGCTCACAGAGAGTGCCCGCATTGCGAGGTGCCTCGAAAATTCCCGCCATAGTAAATCAACGAGTCGCGGAGGTGGTGGTGGGTGGTGGTAGAAGCTCGCTGGTGATGTTGCTGCCAGAGAGTTTGGGACTTTTTGATGCAAGCGTGGGCGAGGTTGGCGATTCTGCCGCGCCAAGGCGGTGAGGCTTTTTTTAAGCCGCCATCCCACCTCCAAGTCCGCGATATTTAGATGACTCCTCGTCAACCCCAGCTTCAATTCCCGTAATCCCACCCTCGATCCGTCTCGACGCGATATCCTGCCATCTGGACATGTCCGCGCAACAAGCCCCAGACCTCGTCGACGCTCCAGCAGTTTCCACCCCCGCTGGAACCCAAGCCCTTCCTGATCGCACGATGGACCCCGCAGCTGGAGGGGAAGCCCCCCCAGCCGGCGAGCTGTCCAAAAACGCCGCCAAAAAGGCTGCCAAACAAGCGAAACAGGCTGCTGAGAAGGCCGAAAAGGCTGCGAATAAGGGTATCGGCAAAGCGGAGTCTAAAAAACCAGCTACAAAAGCTCCCAAGAAGAAGATCGACGGTGCCGCGCTGATAGGTATCGATGTCGCAAAGGAGGATGATTTCTCGGGCTGGTACCAGCAGGTCCTATTGAAGGGAGAGATGTTGGACTATTATGACGTGTCGGGCTGCTTTATTCTCAAGGTACCTCGCACCAAGACATACACCCTTTTTTGACCTAATATCTAACTAACTGAATGTGCCTCTTTTTAGCCTCACTCGTTTTTCATTTGGGAAACTATCCAGGAATGGTTTAATGCTAAGATTAAGAAGATGGGTGTTAAGAACTGCTCGTTTCCCCTATTCGTCTCCGAGGATGTTTTGAAGAAGGAGAAAGATCATATTGAAGGCTTCGCTGCCGAAGTCGCCTGGGTCACGCATGCGTAAGATCTTTAACCCAATTTATTTTGGTTGATGATGTACATGCTAACATCTACGAAAGAGGAAACTCTCCATTGGAGAGAAAGATTGCCATTCGCCCCACTTCGGAAACCGTCATGTACCCATACTATGCGAAATGGATCCGAAGCCACCGAGACCTCCCCCTCCGTCTTAACCAGTGGAACTCCGTCGTCAGATGGGAGTTCAAGAACCCCCAGCCATTCCTCCGCACTCGTGAATTCCTTTGGCAAGAAGGCCACACCGCACATTTGACGGAGGATGCTGCCCGTGAAGAGGTGCTCGAGATCCTCCAGCACTACGCACATGTTTACGAACAACTCCTTGCAATTCCTGTCATCAAGGGCCAGAAGACCGAAAAGGAGAAGTTTGCCGGTGGCCTCTACACTACTACTGTCGAGGGCTACATTCCAGCCACGGGTCGTGGTATCCAGGGAGGAACTTCTCATGGCCTGGGTCAGAACTTCAGCAAGATGTTTGGCATTACCGTCGAGGATCCATCAGCGAAGCCCGAGGAGAAGAAACCCGCCCTCCACGTCTGGCAAAACTCGTGGGGTCTTTCCACCCGTGTCATCGGTATCATGGTTATGGTACACGGTGATAATCGCGGACTGGTCCTTCCCCCACGCGTTGCAGATGTTCAGACTGTGATCGTGCCGGTCGGCATCACTGCCAGAACCACCGATGAAGAGAGAGCCACGCTATATGCTGAGATCGATGCGCTTGCCACTGTCATTGAAGCTGCTGGTGTTAGAGTTGAGGTCGACAAACGGGAGTACTCCCCAGGCTGGAAATTCAACGACTGGGAGCTCCGTGGTATCCCACTGCGGCTTGAATTTGGTCCTGGCGAGTCCAAGGGCCACTTTGTCACCACTTCTCGCCGTGATATCCCGGGTAAAGATGGCAAATCCACCATTGCCATCCCTGATCTAGGCACTGCTGTCCCAGCCCTCCTTGAGACTATCCAGGCCGATCTTTACAAGCGAGCTGAGGAATCCTTCCAGTCGCACATCAAGCAAATCACCAATTGGGATGACTTCACCCCTGCCCTCAATGAAAAGAACCTCTGCATGATACCCCACTGCTTGACGGAACAGTGCGAGGATGAGATCAAGGATATGAGCGCCCGCAAGGTGGAGGAGGAGACCGGCGAGGCTCAGGACGCGAGAGCGCCAAGCATGGGTGCGAAAAGCTTGTGTATCCCCTTCGAACAGCCTGAAGGTATCGAGAAGGGAGTCACGAAGTGCGCAAATCCCAACTGCAAGAACTTCGCTGAGCAGTGGTGTTTGTTCGGACGTAAGTAGCATTTTTCCCCTTTGTTATTGGCCGTTATATTCTCGGGATTCTAATCCGTGTCGCATATAGGTTCGTACTAAACGCGACTGCATATTTATGGATACCGTCGCTTGTATGGTTGTTTGAGACTTCTTTCATCCACCATAAATTCGGCCTAGCACAGTAGAGTTACAAGGTCGGGCGGGTCCTGCACCCGTCTTGCCACCCGAATTGAAGACTCTAATCCTGGGCTTCCCCCATCTTACGAAGACACACATTTCTTAGGATCATTATGCTACATCTGATTTTAACTTAACGGCTTCCTTTATCCTTCCTATCCCTAACCCAACCCTCCACCAGATTTCCGAATCTCTCTCGTAACGTTTTTTATAAAAAGATATTTTATAGGATAATGAGAAAAAAGATAAATGAATGTTAAATACAGTAAATGCTCCTTTCCATGCCACTGCCATGTATATTTATGTTTGCCAGTGTCATCTTTGGGCAGTGTCATTTTGGTTGAGCATTCTTAATATGCTCCTGATTTATTTTCACCACCCAGAAATATATATTCCACGACAAGTTGACCCTATGACACATTTTAAAAGTGTAACGCGAATAAAAATCTAGAAATATCACCAACATCCTCACAAATAATTACCACCAATATCAATAGGGAATTCTCAATCCAACCCTCCTTCACGGATTCTCCCGTCCCCATCAACCACGCCCCCCCTTTTCACGCCGGAAATTTCAGCCCAACCAGGCCAACCAAATCAACCCCATCAAAATCCCTCTATCGCTAGCGTCCTTACATAATAGCATGGTGTCGTGGTGTAGTTGGTTATCACATGAGTCTAACACACTCAGGGTCTCCAGTTCGAGCCTGGACGACATCATTTGATTATTTTTTTGTCATTTTTTTGGTTTATACTTTCCTACCCCCGTTGAGTCCCTTCATTGAATAAAACTGGGTGAAAGAGAGAGGGGCAAATGTATTTTTCTTTTCTTTTTATTTTCTTTCCCCATCTGATGGGATGCTGGCTGCTGCGGGAATATATTTTTGTTCCCCACTAACCAGGGATATAAAAATGCTTTTTGTGAGGATAACAGAGCTTGTTCCCCATTTGTCGGTCAGGGCTATAATATAGCAATGGAAAATACAAAATAAAAAAGATCAAGATAGTCATGTACCAACAATAATTAAATAGAATGGCCTATAACTCTGGTATGATCGTTCATGATCGCCGCCTTATTATAGATCTGGAAACAAAGAGCTCACACTAGGAAAATTCAACCACACAAGGATGAGCAAGGTTCCGGTCACACACATGTCTACGTTAAGGCAGTCGGACATTATATATATACCGACGCCGGATTAATCATGCATATTGTAAACGAGAAAAGATTCGGCTGGCGGTGTAAGGAGAAGCAGGGGGAAGGAGGAAATAGGCTCGTTATCGAGAGTAAGGTAGGTAACTGCAGTGACACTCTGTTCCCTGCGTAGGTCTATGTATTCAAAAGGTAATAGTAATAAGACAGGAATAGAAGGAATCGAGGAGACAAAAATAACCCAAATCAAAAAAAAAAAAGGAGAAAGAGAGAGAGAGAAAGGAGCCAGGCGAATATAAAATAGGAAAGTAAAGGGAATTTGCTCACTGAGGCCTCTTGAATCCAAGTGAAGCAATCCCAGAACAAACAGAAAAGAGTCATATAATGGAAACTCCAGACCCAAAAAACGGTCGAACGCCGGTGAGAAACCGGCAACGCCGTCTTCGCCAGTATGCCGGTTAAAAAAAGGAGAGGTATTTCCGAAAGCAAGTCCAAGGAGCTCGCGCGAATTGGTGTTATCTTTATAAATGTTGTGCGCCACTGATCCTTGCCATGTGTATGCAGAATATATGCACGTAATTTGACTACACCGGAAAAAAAAAACAAAAAAACAAAAAGAACAAAAAAGAACCTCAAGCAATAAGCAATAGTTCGGTATAGGACACAAAGAAATTGGATATAGTAATATGCGACTGGGGTGAGTTGTATTATGTATACGATGGAAAGAGAGGCAATGGACGGGTTGGTCTGGTATAAACCGGAGGAAATATTTCGATGTCCCTACCAAGAGAGCGGTGAAACGGAGAAACACTCTTAAATCGCCGCGGTGTGACAAATGGAGACAATATGCTTGGTATATATATATCATATAGAAAGGCAAGGAAATTCAGAGATGGGAGCTGCAGGCGTTGCGAAGAGATCGGAGGCGAAAAGGAACGTGGTCGCTATTGATTTAGCGGGGTATATACGGGATAATGATCGGATTAGGATTAAACAGTATGGAAAGCTCGTCGCCGGAGTAATCACGGAATTCGTACGGGCTAGGAAAAGGATAATGAGAGGAATTCATAGGCGTGAGGATTTAATCATGGTAGAAAGCGTCCGGAGTCAAATAGATCCTTGTGTAGACTGCTCCTGCGAAGAGGTATTCGGTTCCTGCCAACAGGTACAGGGGATGCATTAAGTCGCTTGGTCGGTACGGATTGGGTAGTTTGTTGCGACGAGACGGAGTTGATGCTTTTCGACTCTGACGGGGTACGTGAACGTGTAGTCGTCGTGGGCGCGGAATTATTCCCTTCATCATTGACATGATCAAATTGAAGTGTGGGAGGTTCTTTCTGGGAGGTAGTATTCCTTCGAGAGCTGGATCTTTGTCTCGTGTCCGATTTGGGGTCTTTGCGAGAATGTCCCGATAGTTTCAAGGAACAGGAAGTCGTCGGTCTGGGAGGAGCGCCCTTCGAACCTAGACTATGGGAAGATTTTGGGCGGACGTCGGGAATTAATTTATAGGAGTATTTGACTGGTGGTACCTCTCCGGACGTCCCCAGATTAACCTTCTTAGCCTCTTCTCTTAATGGCAACGGAAGCTCAGGGGCGTCTGGAGCGCATGACGGCACGGGCTGTGTATAGGTATGCCTTCTCTTCCGTTCTTGGGGGCTAGGCTCTGTTGCCATCGCCTCCATACCCTTAATAGCGGGAAACGACATTTCTTTCCCTGGTGTATAAGAATTTCGTCTTTTCCTCTTGAACGAGGGCTTCCGAGTGAACTTTAGCGCCTGTAAATCCTTACCTGAAAGGCTCTTTATAGAAGACTTCTTCCTCATATGTCCGCGAAACTCCTCGGTACGTTCCGAAGTGACTGGAAGAGGACTGGGATTGGGGGAAGGCATCGTTTCAATATCGGAAGCAACCTGTCGAAAAGCGTCGTGAGAATTGATTTCGCGGACGATAGCATCCTGCAACGTTTCGAAGGTGGGATTTGGGCTCGCCGCCTGTGAGGATATATACGCTTGCTTAAACATGCTCATAATTTCGTCAACGTTGTAGCTTGGGGTCCGCGGGGATATCGCAGACGGGGTTGCGACTGGAAGTGGACTGTTTACGATTTCTGCAATGCTTGCATTCGGTTCCCGTCTTGGTGTCCGCACTGGAACATCAAGGGTTTGGTTTTTTACTTTCACGAAGCTTTTGTTGGGAGCGGCTAGTTTGGTGTTGATAGAAAGGTCGCGAACGTTTTTTCTTGCGCACAGCCGCGCAGAGGCGGGAGATAATAGTTGGTTAGATCCATCCTCGACGGCGGGGATTTTAGCAGTAGGAGCTTTGTTTTGAGAAGTCGGTTTTGGTTTAATATCCTGCGGAGTCAACGAATTGACAGGTTCTGGCTCCGCTCTTGGAAGTTTTCTCGCCTCCCGCATCGGAGGAGAGGTTGTGGGAGGAGAGGGATAGGCGGGATGTTTCGAAGCTTCAATTGGAGGCCGTGGTACGTGCTTTGGAGTACTAGTTTCTGGTCCACCCGCAGACAATGTGGGAGCAGAATTTCTTAACCGCAAAGCAATATATTGCCTGACTCCTATCCGACGTGATGGACTGCTCTGGGTAGCTTCCGGCCTAAGGGACGGGGGATGATGACTGCGGAGATCCTGGTCTGAAGAAATAACTCTCAATGCAGCTTTCTCGGTGTCCGACGGTGTCGTACGCCCCGTCCCATTTGATTTTGAAAATAGTCGTGGCCTGCCTTCTCGGTAGTAGGAAAGGGACGACACTGATCTGCCATTATTCAGGCCCGACTGTGATGTGGCTTCAGTGCCCGCGAGAGCCGCATGTACCCTTCCACCACCAAGCAATATATTGCGGTCTGCGACATCTTCCTGATATACTGCGGATATAACACTAGCGTATCGTGGGCCTCCCTTATCAGACCGTTTGCCCTGAATGTTGCGATCGGCAATTTCCTCATTGTACATGGCGGGGGGAGATATAGGCGTGGGAGCGCGGGCGCGTTGGGAGGGGAAGGTGGCTTCTATCACGTCAACGTGGCGGCGGTTGCGGAAGGGCGAGGGCTTCGAGTCGGGACTACTGTTGAACTGCTGGTACTGCGCGGGAGGAGAGGAGCGGGCGCGGAACTGGTCATGTAGGTCTTCGAATTGCCTCTCAATGCCTAGGAAGGTCTGGTTTTGCATTTGCGGTAGGCGAGGGAGGTTTGCGTCGGGCGATGCACTGGGTAAATCACGACATGGTGAAATCTCGTAGCTCGACGGGCCACCGGAGTTGTTCTCAGTCGGTTCAGGGCTCGTCGATTGGAATAGTGTTCTCTCAACATTGAACAGCTTTCTCAGGCCCGCCATTTTCTCTCAATTGAGGGCGGAAGATGCGATATGTATTCAATGGCACCAACCAAAGGGGGATATCGCCAACGAGTTCATTATCTGGCCGTTCAAGGGGGGGGTTAAGAGGTGCACAAGGTAAATGTATTGCGATTGGAGAGAGACCTGCTGCACGCCGGAATGCAATGATTGGCCGTGAAAGCTAGGTTGACCTCTGTTGTTCTTGAAAAATTATCCTGAAAACTGGAAAATCGAAGCAAAGAATTGCCAGGGAAAAAAATCGAAAAGATTAGGGAATAAAGACCAGAAAAAGAAAATACGAAAGTAAAAATTAACTTAAGAATTAAGAAGAAAAAAACAATAATAATGACTGACCGCGAAACGAGCGTACGAAAACAAAAAAGAAAGGGACTGGTTTCAACTTTCAGGGAACAGCCAAACCTTGGAACTTCATTCTGGCAATGCAGGCATCACGAATTCCAGCAGAGGATTGGCGGCAGGAAAAGAAGCCTGGCTCGAGCTCTTGGAGAGAAGCCCCGATTTTGGGCGCGTTGAACTCCAGCCAGGTTGGTGATAGGCGGCCGCAAGGGCCGCCAAGATTGGGATGGGCCTGGTCCGAAGCCAATCTTCAATTGGCCTGCCGGAACGAGGCTGGTTCAAGGGGCTGTCTGCTGGCGGGGGGGCCAGGACGCGCCTTGGAAGGATCTTCTCAATCGCCATTCTAACCAGTGTGCTGGGCCGTCTAGAGTTTTCTGCGTGAAGAGGCTCCACCACGAGCGTGACGGGGTGTGATCCAGCGGCGAAGACCAGGAACGGGCCAGCAACGGCGCCAACGGCGGTGTCCACAGCAGGGGAAGCCGGAAATTGAGTCGGACTGGAGTCTGGAGATGCAAGGTTGAGGAGGAGTGAAGGCGGCGACGGGCGGCAGAATACGGCTTAGTCAGCTCATTGCTCCCACACGGCTGCCCCTGAATTCCATACCGAGGAATAGGGCTGGTGGCGTTTCCCCCGCATACTCAAGAGAGTGACATGCGGTTACATACTTCTCTGCTCCAGGCTTCCCAGAGTTACCAATTGATCCCATTGGTGGTCGTTCGGATATTAAACGGGTACATGTACTGGAATGCTTCCCTATATGCCGGCATTGATATTTCTGCCGAGGTGACACGATATGCTGAGTCCAGAAGCGGGTACACTATGCTCCTGTAGGTGGCTTGAAGGGAAAACTTAGGGACGAAAGGACGAAAGGACGAAAGGGACTTGAAGAAAGAAACAGTAAAAAACACTCCAGAAAATCATTACTAAGTTCAGCTTTCCAGACCTTCAAGCATCAGATCAACCCAGAGAACAAAAGCCACGGCCGGCTGCCTCTCAATAAGTTGGAGACCATGGAAACCAAAAGCCGATATTCAAAGTCATCTATCTCATCGTATCGTAAGTGGCCACAAAAATTAAACCCCCAGCACAAATACGATGATATTCAAATACAAAAATCCATCCTCTCTCCCCCCAAAAAATCGCCTATCCCCAATCTACTCAACCTCAACAACCTCAAACTCAGCATCAAGATCGCTCCCAACACCATCCCCATTTGCCTTAGTAGCCTTCTCATTCCTCCCCGCAGACCTTGGAATAAAAGCCTTCGACCCCGGTCCAAAAAGCGCCTGATTGACTCGCAACTGCGGCCCATCCACCGCCATGCTACCACGTGGAGCGTACGGTTCTGTGTCTGTGATGGTGATTTTCGGAATGCGGTATTGCATCCACGTGTTCTGGGGGGTTTCGGTCCTCATGCCTGGGTAGCGGGTGTAGCCGGTTGAATAGGAGGAGGTGTTTCTGTTCGTGGGGATGAGGGACGGATCGAATGGTTGAAGCATTTGGCTGCTGGGCGCGGACCACAGACCCCAGTTGGCGTCGTAGAGGGAGTCAGTGTCCATGGGATAAACTGAGGACAAGGGAGGTCCAAGCTGGCTAGATGTGGAGTGAGTGTATTCGGGGAACATGGATTGGATGGGTCCATTTGTGTTGGGGAGTGGTAGGTTATCATCGACTGAGTTGGTATACGGCATTTCTTGCTTCAAATTCGCGGGGGAACAATTGTCCAACGGCATCATTTCGTTTTTGAAAATGTCTGCCCCTGTCATTTCGGTATCATATCTTGGGAACGGACATTTTTCAACCTTGTGGGGTATGAAACCAATGGTCCTATCCGCATCTCCAGCCTCCTGGCCCCCGATTACCCCTGTAGCTGAAGACTTCCTAACGTGATCCTGCTTTCGTTTCTTCTTGTCGAGTGTATTGCGATGGGTTGCCTTGCGCTTTTTCAGAGCTAGAGGAATATCGTCATCGTCCGAATCTCCATAGTCGGCATCATAGGCACTACCGCCCCCATCACGCGCCGCCACTACTTGACCATAGACCATGCTATCAGGCATATTCCACATTTTTATATCCATCATCGTCCCATGATCCGGCAAATATGTAGCAAGCTGCATTGCTTCTTCCTGCTTAACCACCCCTTTCGCTTTGGATTGGCGGCGTTTGCGTTTCTGACTCCTCTTTCCTCCGATAATAGGGGAGACACCAATGTTTTCAGGGGACGCGGACGAGCTTGTTCCAGTGGAAGTATACGTTCCGTTTTCAATTGCCTTCTTGAGACGCGAGAAGCGCATGCGAGCAGCAGGGGGGTTCAAACTTGTCACCTCACCCACTGCGTTGAAATCGATCTATCACGCACATTTCGTGATTAACAATTGGTCTGACGCGAGAAAAAGACATAGTCATGGGGGGTAAATCAGAGTTGGATGCACATGTTATGGATAATACGGCCGAGAGAACAGCCAAGGAGAGGAAGCGGACTCACAGTCTTGTAGTCTGACTTTTGGAGGCAGATATACAAGAACCAAAGGTTCACGTCGGGCTGGGTTTTGGAAGGCATACCTGAACGGGGTCTCCCTTTTGATCGGAGAGGGATAGCTGAAGCGCCTTTTTAACAGTAATAGATTTCCAAGCCCCTTTTAGGCCTGTGGCCGGATCAAGATAGGGATTCTCACCGGTGGCCAGCAGACTTGGGACACTTGCAGTAGGGCACACAATGAAAGAAAGAAAGTAAAAGAAAAGAAAATCAAGATAGAACTGTAGAGAATGAGGGAACAACCGCAAGAAGAGAATGGCGGCAAGATAACAGCATCATCATCATCTGGAGCAGGAGGGCAAAGTGATAGTCAGAGGTACAGACATCACAAGTACAGCATGAAGATTGTGCAATCCAATACTAGTCTTTTAAGACAATGTTCTTGCACTCAAGCTGCAGTCAGCCTCTCTATCTGTATACACCCGCGTGCATTATGGACGGGCTGTGACGGTGGATGATAAAGAAATCCTTTGGTTCATAGAATAGGAAAAAGTGACAAGTTAGGAATTGAACAATGGACATAGATTGGCGTTGGCCGGAAAGAAGCCTAACATGGATTTATTTTTCTGGAAAGCTCATCAAAGGACTTATCCAGCAATTATCTGAACTCATCATAAAGTCATTGCAAACTGATTTTAGGTCTGCATTTCAACATCTTCCATAACTGGCGGAGCTGCCTTGCCTGCGTGCCTAGCAAAACGCTCCGCGGATTCTCTGACGGCGTCCATGAGGACCGCCTGTGCCCCTCGCGCTGCGTCAACTGCCCCATCTATCAACGCTTCATGGCTTAGGGATGTGTTCTGGTTCTCGGAGGATAAATTCGAAGTGTCGCCCTTGAGCCATAGTTCCGTAATCTCGTCGCGTGATGGCATATATCCCACAACGCAAGCCGACACAATCCCTCGGTGTTCAGAAGGGTCCGGGTCCAGTACTAATGATTGCCCTTGGCCTCTTTGACTCTTTTCGGTTTGCTTCCCCTCTGGACCTTCACTCTTCGAATTCTCCACGAAAGCAGCAACTCCGCCGGTAATAAGATCCAAACAGTCGATTCGGGCGTCAGCAATAGCAGCTGATGCAACTGTTATACAACCCGCGAGAACATTCATCAATCCCCATCCGTCTATACCCCCCAGTGGGCCAGAAGATAGGACGTCGCCCCACCACCGGTCATCTTCGCCTTCCAGTATCGTCACTGTGATATCAAGTCCACTCTTTGGCCATCTCTCCCCTATTATAACTCCGCGAAGGGCGGTTTCTAGGTGCACACCAAGATCCCTCTCGCTGACATCTCGGATATAGCCTCTTCTCCGCCGCGAAGCAAACGGAGCGAATTTGACGTGTGTAGAGAGTAGAAGGTTAGGAGAAAACGGAGCGGAGCGTGGAAGGGGCTTCGGGCCATGAACGGAGCACGTAAGTTTTATGGATGAGGAGGGAGGAATGAGGGTTTTCGATTTTGATCGGGGGAGGATTGCGGAGGGTTGGAATTCGAGATATGCGGATCCAGAGGCGGACGGAATGAGGCCGGTTTTTAGGACTATTGGCGTACTTAGTACAGCTTGCAGGAGAGTACGCAGTTGTGAGGAAGACCTACATATTTTCCTCAGCTCATCTGGCTTTCTGGTGCGGATGGGACTTTCAAGCGCAGCGGATCGCTGTCCCTCGGCGGAGAGTAGCGACGAAACGAACACGGGCGGTCGCGTGCCCCCAGGCGGCCCGTTAATACGTCTCTTGTCAGCCATTGCAATGCTCCAGCTTAGAAGACGATACGGGGACAAGACTGCGGTGTATCTCAGCGCAATGGACAAGCTATCGAGCTTCTGTCGAAATCGCAACCTTGGGTTGGTAAATATCAATTCGCGATGTTTGCTTTGTTTGTTGCTTCGACGGAACATTGTTTCGCCGGGGCCGGAGTTCCCACTGTAGAAAATCTTCAAACTCGACTCGCTTTCTTTTCCTTTTCTTCTCCCGCACACAACATCAATCCAACAATCCAATATCACCACCAGCTATTTCATGCTCGATTGAGCTGAAGTGGCTGGACATCGAGCTGTGTAGTATCCCTGCACAGCTCGTCTATCATGAATTGTAAGTTGACTCCCCGTCTCCTGTCCCAATGCCCTCCCTCCCCCTATGTGAGGAAAACCTACCAAAAATCTGTTCCTGGATATTCCTCCATGATCCACTGAACAAACATGCATCACCATCTGATACTTCCTTCTACCCATCCTGTTATTTTGATATATTCTATCGTATCATCAGCTAACAGCGTGCAGTAACAGACAATTTTCAAATACTTCACACACACATGATGGTTGACAGAAATACAACCCGGAAAGCCACCGAGCATTAGGTACGACCATCCTCTATTTCTTCCTTCCCTGCCATTTTTATGATGAGAAACCTTTTTCAGTTCTGCTTCTGCAAAATCATTGAAGATACACATTTTACCAAAATAACGATCCTGATAAACATATACAACACCTCCATATTCAATAATCCATCACCTTTTATGCTCTAGCTAACCAGTGCTGGATGTTGAATAGTTCTCCTTGCCTTTTCCCCGTATAAATACTAACCCAGCGTCCCGTCCTCACCTTGCACAATTTACCAATGTCAGTATTTACCCACACTCGCTAAGACCCCTCCCAAAGACCTCTAGTCACCTATCTTCATGATGACAACAAGTCAATCCATTCCACGAGTCTCCTCACGGAGCGCCCTTCCAAAACGGGTTTCTACCTTCCCACTCTCCCTGATACCGGACTCTTTCGTGGGACCTTGAATAGACCATTTGGTCGATTCGAGTCGCTTGGCGAAAGGGGAGGATAGGTTGTGGAGAACCTGGTGTATCGAAGAAATTTGCGGAGCAATCCGCGCTCGTTTTTTCACCTGTCCCGCCATTTCTTGATTCGATGTCTCGTCTTGGGGCGTTGTTTTGGGGGATCGGTGTGGATGGGGGAGGGGATGATTACATGGCTTTGCTGAATAAAAAATTAATAATTATGCCCTTGCCCCAACCCTATTATGCCTGGCATGGCCGTAACTGCAAGGGGCTTGTTCGAGTTTGCCTGCTTTTCATACGGACTGGTAAGCTAACTTTGATTAGATCTTCGTAAATATAGGCATCGCCTCCACCAATATATATAGTTGAAAATAATAGAATTCTTATATTAATAAACATCTGCTCTTTCTATCTTCTACCTAATTTTGTGCTGTCTCGTGAGTTGTTCCGGTCAATGTCCGTTATTCGAGCCTACCATCAATGCCAGGAAACAAGGGGTAAAACTGGTCGTCTTCCCTCCTTAACATTTAAGCTGCCGCAAGCTCCCCAACGAGACCAACTCTGATGCCTGCATCATCCGCCTGTTAATCCCATCAAGCTTCTTCAAGAGCCTTGCAGCGTGCCCCTGAGTTCCATCCAACCAACTAGACATCCATTGGTAGACCGTTGCGGTCAACGAAGCACCCCCCCACAACCAAAAAAAGACCTCTTTATAGAAAACACCATCGCTTCTCCCACCCATCGGGAATCATGTTTGCGTAACGCATTCATTATTTTATATCCTATATATTTTTTTTCTATATACATCTGGGCTGGTAGTAATTATATGCATGGCAAAAAACATATGAAATACCCACCAAAAAACCCACACTGCCAAAGTAAAACTCCCACCACTTTCCGAATTTTTCCTTCATTTATTTCCATCTTTCGGTTTCTTTTCTCTCTGCTCTTCCTTGCATATAGGAAGCATCGAATTGCTGCAGGAGGAAGGTGAAATATGGCAATTCTGCGGAACGAAAATCAGGCTGAAGGCATGATGGGTTCCCGACATAACTATGCGAAGTGCCAAAGACCCAAAACGCATGTTGCTAAAAAAGAAATGGGAACGGCTTCAGAGGAGAACTTAGAGGGAAAATGTGAAAAAGAAATAAAGTATGTGAAGGGGAAGAATGAAAAACGTGATATAGAAAAACACCCCGTTCCGGTCCGATCTATGTGCAAGTAGCTAGTCTCCCGCCCTGTATAGATTATGTACTGTGTCTTTTGTATTTTAATTCTTGTCCTTGGTGCCCCAAAACTGACGTTCGAGTCGCAAACTTGTTGGTTCGGTAGTTAGGGCGGAGAGGGAATGGAGTAGGTCATAAATGGCGAGTAAAAGCAAGGCCTGAATTCGTCATCGTCATCATCGTGAATTACATTTGTTACGTGTTGGCTAATCTTCCTTTTCTGTCGTTGGGGTTGAGGCGCCGTTGGAGCTGCTCGACATGCTGTATGGCGCCTGGATTCGGGGGATCAGTCAGTCATCAGGGTGGGAAGAAACCTAAGTTTCACCAAGGATGTTATATAGAATGAAAATGCCTGGTCGAATGCATACGCAACTCAAAATTGGCATTATGGGCGCAAGGGGTACATACCAGAACTTTCTTGGCGTTGAAGATGCGCCATGCCA
Organism: Emmonsiellopsis sp. PD_33; assembly: GCA_032988165.1. Lineage (NCBI taxonomy): Eukaryota > Fungi > Ascomycota > Eurotiomycetes > Onygenales > Ajellomycetaceae > Emmonsiellopsis > Emmonsiellopsis sp. PD_33. The sequence goes on from JANTQF010000019.1 coordinate 108,265, forward strand.
AGTTTCGCACATTTCCGTCCGCACGAACAACCTCGGGAGCAAATTCGATACCGAACCTGAAGTTAGAAATTGCGTGTTAGTGAATCTGTTAGGAGCCGGAGGGCAGGCCGACAAAAACTAAGTGCGCCGCCATGGGGTTGCAAGTTATTGGACCACATACATCTGATGGACGGCGAACACAACTCTCTTTGCATATTTCCCGTCCCTATCAACTAGGCTACCAAACTGCTCCTCAGCGGTCTGAGGAGCAATCTCGGGATCCCTATCAAAGCAGTTTTGGACGACGGGTAACAAAGCTGTTTCGACAGCAGTTCTCACGAGACCATAGTTATCACCCTCGACTTCCTCTTCGTCGAACCTGCTGATCCGGATCTCGAATGGACGGGAGACAGCCATGACATTATGCTTTCCGTTGTGGTGGTATCTGAATTCGAATACACCTTGAGTCCACCAAAGCTTGTCGCCTGAAAAGATCATCTCTCCAGAGGCAACCTCCTTTGCCTCCCCGTCATCCCTAGAACTTTTCACGATGACATCACTGGAAACCAGACCTTGTTCGCTTGTCAAAGAATCAAACGAAGCTTCGTTCGTGCATATCCATCGCCCCTGAGAGGAAACCCGTGTAACTTCACGAGAAGTGTTGTCGGTAACCATATAGAGACCAATCCAATCCTTCTTGGAATGATTTAGAGGGGCAGTCCATTTGACTTTGATGGGGGCACCGTATTCGAACATGAGGTTCTTGGATTCGCCTCTCCTATCCGGCATTGACCGTGCGCTTTCGCCTTCCCTATCACTTGCTCTTTCTGATTGCGCTAGTTGGGAGGACTGAGTCCCTTCTATATCGATGGAGTAGTCTTCTAAGTCATAACCAGCTAGATCGGGCTCGAGACGAGAGATCGTGACACGGGCAGGGTATTTGTGGAAGAGGGCTGTGGTGTCCTTCACGAAGCTAGTGACACCAGAAGCGAGTTTCGGCCTGGCAGTTTCGATGAGCTCTTCGATGAACTCAAACGAGTCGTCTAAGATTTTGTCTACGCTTCCGTGGAACTTTCTGACAGAAGGAGGCAATGATCGCTTCAGACTTTTAACAAGACCGGCATCCTGCCTTAGGCTCTGGCCATAAAGCTTCTGCATATGCGGGCGTTCGACGAGTTGGATGAATCCAAGGCTTAAAGTATGGCTGAGAAGGGCGAGAAAAACGAGAGACTTGGTACTCGTGATTAGAACCGCTCCCCATACACCTGCCAGGCCTAGGACGCGTTCTGGGTTGTTCAAGAACCGATAAATTCCACTGTAAGTGAGTTTCGGAGATTCATCAAAGAAAAAGTCACCGAAGAACCAGCCAAACTCGCCAAGAGAGTCGTAGATACTAATAGAGGTCCAGATTTGGAGGGCAATCAAGCTTGCACCGAGGATGTGTCTCAAGAGAACGAGTCCATAGCCCCAATCTTGGGGGAAGGAGTACATCTTCCAAGCCGCAGCGATGAAACTGGCATAAGTCATAGTCATACTGAGATGATAGGTGCCCTTCCACTGCCGCCAAGCTTCGTGTTTGCTTTCCCCGAACTTAACAAAGTGCCTGGTCCACATTTTGTGGGATGATTGGCGATTAAGAATGTAGCCAATACCTATGGAGTACCAAAGTCTCCAAAGCGTAGCGTTCAGGACAAAAAAGAATTGATACACTGGAGTTGATGGCGTTAGGACGGCCAGGGCGAAGAAAAGCACTTGGACCAGTATCAGCGACGAGTCCGTAACACGGTGTAGGTCGGTATTATGAAGGCCTAATAAGTTGTGCATCGACGAGGGTTGAGCCGGGGAAACGACTGGTGCCGAATATGTAGCATCGCTAATAACCGAACCTTCATGGGAAGCCTCTTCGTCACGTAACAAGGTCTCAGGATCGATCGCGGTTCTCTTTCGGGGTGGGGGAGCGTTGTAAGTTTTCTCGATATGGGGATTTTCGACAAGAACGAGAAATGCGAACTGGGCGGCATGCGCGAGGATAGAGATGAAGAGAACTTTGTAACTGGCGGCCATCAGGGAAATACCGTAATATCCGGCGTAGCCGACGGAGTACATGGGATGAGGAGCCATTTCGAAGACACCATCGAAGGTGAGGTCCTGATCAATCAGGTAGAAGAAGTCACCCCAGTACCATGCGAAGTCTTTTACTACCCGATGTGCATCCAATTTGACCCAGAGATTGAAAAGAACCAAACTCATTCCGGTAACCCATCGAAGTATCATCATGAAGAACCCCTCTCCTACGGGACGGCCGCCACAGGCGATGGCGAACAGGCAGTATGAGGTAAAGTCGCACATCAGGATTAGATCAACGAGACGTCTGAATATCAGCCAGGTATTGTATTCCTGGGGCGCCTTCTCAAATGAGTAGTCTTCCGGGATTTTTGTCTCCAACTCCCACTTAAGTAGGCTATATAGTTTAGGGTGGGGATTTTCGCCGGTCGCGGGGTTCAACAGGATCTTTGATTTTTTGGCCCAATAGACCAGCGTCCGGCCGTGTGATTGCATGTGTAGCAGCCATCCTATACCGATATTGTATGAGGCACGCCAAAACAAGAAGATAATGGCGAACGCGGGGATCCGGAACGACGGAGGGAGACACCAGAGGAGGGAGACATGGCCGCCAAGAATGGCAAGTACGAAGATATCGGAGAGATTCTTTGGTTCTGATGGAGAAAGGAGCTGCGAGACCATATCCCGGGTGGGAGGGACGGTGAAGACTATACATGATAGTTGCACGGCGTTAGTAAACCGGTTCTTGAGGCGGAATTGGCAGCGGAACTCTATTCGTCCAGTGCGGGGTTATGGGAAGGGAACCCTCCCCGCCACGGAGAGCTAGGATAGCCAGGCTGCATTTGTTTCCTGCCGTCGTATTTCTCCTGAGGGATGGATGTATCGGACTAGGCAATGGATAGATATGCCCCCATACCAGCAGGGCGGGAGGAGGCAAGCGGGGAGCTCACCTGTGCCATCCGGAGTTCTGCCAAAGGTCTTCTTCTGCTCCGGCCCAGTCCCATCCTGGCCCTCCTCTACCTCCAGTTTGTCGACTAGAGTATCCTGAGCGGCCTCGTCCTCCTTGGCGGGTTTTGAGGCCACATTGCGTTCACGAAGCCCGTCCTCGTGGAGCTGAGCTCCCGTCGTTGACGGGCCACTCATGATCGATGGGGATGGCGGTCAATGGCGAGAGGCAGCGGCAGCGTTGTGTAGGGTACAGGGGTCAACGCAGAGAGAGTCAAGTTGAATTGACCAGCGGGCGTTGAGAGCACGGTGGATGGAGAGTGAGTGTGCGAGAGGTGAGGTCGGGAGAAGATGGGAGGCGGTGGAGGTTGTGGTGCGGAACTTTATGGAAAGTGCTCCACCACCACGATAAAAAGTAAATATTCGACAACTATCCGCACCCGCAACAGAACAATGCTCAGCAACAGGGGAATTGTGGCATCTACTCGCTATTGACGGGGGACCTCAAGCACGTCTTGCCCTGGCGCTACGGTCAACTGACAAACAGGGAGTGTTTTCTAGTGTGGGGAGTCCAGCAGCAGCAAATGATGTCAGTTGCTTCTGCTTCTATCCCACACGGCATCTCTCAATCCTAGAGCATCTTCCATGGGCAGGTTTATATTACAGACGGGTTTTATCAATCAAGGCTGGCACCCCCTCCATTCCTGCGCCCTGACCAAGTTTTTGACCCGTTCAGGGATAGGCACGGCTGGTATTTTCGATTCCACCAGCATTCCGCGGTGAAGTTTTGTGGGTTTTGCGGCCTCACCAAGCCAAGGCCAGACAAGGCGCTATCCTGAATCGCACAGACCTGTGGATTTGCAGAGTTAGTTAGCTAGCGGCAGTTTTGTTGAGCCAGACAAGAGCCAAGCAGCAAGGAGCATGTTTGGTGGCTGGGCATGTGAACGCCTGGCAGCTTCATCCAGCAGACGAGGATCTCTGGATGCATTTATATTTCACGCACACACGGGTGTTGACTTTGATCTCAATTACCGCCAACCCATGCTGCTCGACACCTCATTCTGCAGCCTCGTCATGGAGGACTAACTAGTCAAAGCTCAGTGATTTGACTACTGCTGCATCTTGGAACTCGACCGGCTATTTGCTGCTTCACTCGAGCAGAAATTGTCACCAGCATTGCCCATGCAACAAGGCCTTTTCTCCTACAAGAATCATGTATGATGGACCTCACAGTCCCGACGTGTTGGAAGTACTGGCTTAAGCTGAAAGATGAATACTGTCCTTATCTGAATGACTTAAGCCATTTAGCCCCAAGGATCGTTTTTCTCGCGGTACTGGGCCATGCAGGGCACTCCATCGTCCTGAAAGTGCAGATTGAGGACAGGACCTATGCTTTGAAGCTGGTATGGATCGGGGCTCTGCGCACCCAAATTTGTTCTTATGACTGACACCTATTTTTACGAGCTCCTAGTACTTTTTCTTACGCCCAGTTTGGAACCGCAAACGCTTCGGATGGTACGCTGTCACTGCTGACCCTTTCTTCGTCGAATGCCAAGTCTATGACCAATTTATCGAAGCTGGCTTGAACGGAAAAATAGGGCCAGCCTGCCACGGATGGCTTAAGATTAGTGAATCCCAGGAAGCCGAACTCAACGGGATGCTTCAGGTTGACTGGCATCGACGGGAAGACACCCTTTTGGAACCTGTTCATGGGCTCCTCCTTGACTATATTGATGGCTGTGATTTGAATAAGGCAACTCTTCCCTTGGATGCTCAGAGCCTGCGCGATAAACTGGCCAAGCTACATTCCTTGGATATTATCCATGCCGATTTCAAATCTTCGAATATAATGGTCTCGAAAGACGGGGAAGGGCATATAATCGACTTTAGTGCTTCAAAACTGTGGCCGAACGTGCGTGAATCTCGAGAAGGGTTTGATGAATGGCAGAAGGTTGAAGTCCAATATCTTGAATACTTCTTCTTCAGGCTCCAAAACATGAGTCCGTAATTAGGTCCCTCCGTTTTATATTTCCCTGGGACTAATATCACCACAGCTCAAGTGTTTTCAGGGTGTTGAGCTCACTCCTGCCACCACCGCTGAGCAAGCTTATGGGGGTGCGGTTGATCGGTATGCACAGGGCAAATTTGCCTAACAAGCAGGAGAGATTTTATGAGGCATTTAACATGGGCTAGGGCGGTCTGAATACTTCATGATCGCTTCATGAATATTAATATTAAGTACTAATGATCTGCCTGAAGGAGCCATGAAGGCTTTCCTTCATCCCCCCTTTTTTTTCTCGTCATCTTCATCATTATGCCTTGTGAGTTAGCCACATCTTATTTGCAATAGAAGAGCAATAGGATCCACATGATGAATTCTCCTTTTTACAGTTCTCATGTATAAAAAGCGGCAGCGGAATCTCTAGCTATGCTAGTAACCTATGAAAATCCGGTATGGAGATCTTTACCAGAAGTCAATGTAAGAAGAAATCCTCATTTTATCAAAGCTACCCTTGCTGATTAACAAAGCACATGAGTCTAGTATATAGGTATTATTACGAAAAGCCGTCAAATGGATGATTCACCAGAACTCTGCTCCCCATATTCCCCGGATAGGATCTGGCCTGCCCGTTGCTGGGAGGCTTCTGATACGATGTGGCCGGAACGTTGGTTTCTGGTGGAGGGATAGTTCATACTGGGAGTTAGATTTACTATTATTACTCCACGATTATTAACAAGTAGCTAACGCGAAATCGGCTCAGCTGGAAAAATAGTAGCAATGACGCCGCCTCCGATGCCTCAGTGCTTGGAATAGTTACACGGCATGGGTTCTCTATATCTTGCCAAACCCTTAGAGTGAGACAAGCAACACCTGCAAAGTCTTGGGAATACACAGTGCACCTTCACAGCCCTTAGGAGACATTTCTGAAATGTGGGAGATGTCCTCTCCGACAGGCTGAAGAAAGAGAATTTATTAATCCTTGTGTTAGGGTTTACAACTAAATATGTAACCAGCTTGTTACTGTTTTACAGCATGGTTATATTAATCACCTGGGCATACTTCAATATTACCCTCTGTGCTGCTGAGGGATCTGTGTTTATATCAATGTCTGCCTGCCTGCCATCCCGAACATCTTTTCTCCTCCACATGTAAGTTACTTCCCGCTTCTACCAATCGGACCTAATCGATCTATACATATTTGTCCGTTAAATCCGAGAATACCAACTCCCCAAAAACATGCCATTCACAACTGTAAACTCCAAACCCCCACTCCCGGCTCGCCCACTGGCTCTCCAATCACAGTCCTCTTCATCCACGGTCTTGGCTCGGGCTCCTCCTTTTACTATCCCATAATTCCACATATCCCCCAGCTGGGATTCCGTTGTCTAGCACTTGATACGAATGGCAGCGGCGCTTCGCCCTATTCTGGGACAGGAAATAGCATCACCACCATCATCGCGGCTGACGCCCTGGGTCTGCTAGACGCGCTGGATATCAAGCAGGATGTAGTTGTCGTTGGACATAGTATGGGCGACATTGTCGCATCGTATGTCGCCGCGTCAGATGTGTCGGGGAGGATTCGAGGCGTGGTGCTTGTCGGCCCCGTACATCCTAACCCAGGCACTGCAGAAGTAGTCCGCAAACGCATTCAGGCGGTGGAAGCCGGTAGTTTTTTTTTTTTTTTTTTTTTCGGTGTTCTTATCCGATCCTAACTCGGGAGCGTTTTCGTTCTTGCTATTCATTTCAATTACCCGTTACTGACATTGAATACACAGACGGCATGGAGCCCATGGCCAACACTATTCCAACCTCCGGCACAGGCTCAAAATCCACACCATTAGTGCATGCATTCATCTGACAATTGCACATCACCATGAACCTACAAGCTTAAATCTTCCAGTGCCGCGCCATCGCAGAGGCGGCTGTGCCTGATTACTCGCAAATTACAATCCCAATGTTGCTTCTGGCAGGAGGAGGATACAGCTGCACCGATGGAGGGGAGTAAGCTCATCTGGGAGAGTTATGCGACCCCGAGCGCGAAGAAGAATTTTATTACGCTTGCTGGGGTGGGACATTGGCATGTTCTTGAAGCGCCAGAGGAGTCAGGGAGAGCGATTAGGGAGTTCCTGCAGGGGTTGTGGTGGATTGCTGGTATCTGCGGGGGTTATAGTATTTGTGGGATAAAATGGAATTATATATGACGTGTAGATATCCCAGCAGCTAGTTTACTCCGTCGTTAAAAATAATAAAGGATTCTTATCAAATAACCTCTCATGCCCTCGATCCACACATCTATACACCACAATACCAACCTCACCTCTTCCCCGCATTCTATCCAACCCCATAAATTAGCAACCATCCAGAAACAAAAATCCCAAGCAAAAAGAACCATAACGACTCACCAAAAAGACCTGATAAAACACCATCCTCCTCTCACTCCCCTCCCCCTCAAACTCCGCCTTGGCAACCCAATCCGTTCCCCCCTCCTTCCCATCCTTAAACCCATACTCCACATGTCCCATCAACAGATACGTATTGGGCGCCTCAGGCGACGTGAAGTATGTATATGTGTGATGTCGCGAGGAGACTGCGCTCCACATGTTTTTGCGGGTTGTGAGGATTTCTGGGGGGTAGTTTAGAGAGACGAACAGCGTATTCTAGGAGGAGATATTAAAAGGGGGGGATGCATACCATCACGGCCCACGGCGACTTTATCGCCCATTATCAACTTTGCGTCCGGCGTGAAAAACTCGGGATATTGCTCGTGGGCGGTGCCGTCGTCGGAGACGGCGTAGAAGGCTTTGAACCAGTTGTTGATGCCGGTGGTGTCGCTGGATGTCATGTTTTTGGTTTGAATGTGGTCGTGATGTTTTTCTATTTGGCCCGGCTTTTCATATGGCTTTTTGGGTTTTTGTTAAGAGAGTTGATTAAGATTGAAGCCTGGATTGCATAGATAAATAGATGTATGGACGGGTTATATTCCATGCGTTGTCGGGTGGCGGCTGTCTGTCAGCAAACGTCAGCAACGTCATGGGTGGAGCCGAGCCCAGCAATTCGAAATGCTATTGCCGAACGGAATGAGGGGTTTTTTTGCTAGGGGTGCGAAAACTATGGCGATATCATTGCATTGGATTGGTGCACGGCATGATCTTGGAAGCCTTTTGGCTGAACTGGTAAGGAAATATACATTGCCGCCCCCCGTATACCCGTGTTGATTGTTACCAGATCTAGAAAATTGATACTGTTTCTATCTTTGTAAATCTATCCACGGTCTAGCTGTATGAACATGGCAAAAGGGAAAAATTCAAGTCCCAGACATGCAAAAACAAAAGAGAACCAGACAAATAATTACGAATTCTCTACTAGTGTTTACAACAGCCTCTTATTCCCATCTACCCACACCCGCCATTCCGCCCTATTAGACCAATTCGACAGGATAGCCTTTTGGATTTAGGGCGTGTATTGGCCAACGGCAAAGAGGATTAGATCGTATTGCATGAGCGAGACTTTTCCATGCCAGGATCCGCCCGTCGTGGCACGGTGGTAGAGGCCTGTCAGTGCTGCGATGGCGCCCATGCAGCCTGTGCTGTAGTCGGAGATGGGAAACGGGGGGATTGCGGGAGTGTCCAGGCCCATGAGGTGACCTTGTGCCCATGCGATTCCGGTAACTTAGGAGCGCAACATGTTAGACCATCTGTAAAAGTAAATAGGAGATAAATCACAACTGACTGTATCGGCAATTTGCTGCCATCCAGCTCTATACGCCCATTCACCTTCATGTCCAAAAAAGTTCTCACTAACATACACATAACCCTTTCCCCTCTTCTCAGCCCGGCGTGAGGTGGCCGCCGGTCCATACCTGAACTTCTATATCGCACCCGGCCTATACCCGTTGAGAATACCATCAGCCTCCTCTAGCAGCTTCTCAAATTGCACTTTTCCCCCCGGAGTCTTGAGGTCAAGTTCTGCAGTGTGCTTGCCCATGTTGACATCGATCTGAAAGAAGGGTACGCCGCTGAGGTTTGGGCCTGGGATTTTTATGACGTCTGCACCGTACTCAGTAAGGATACGAGCAATTACTGGACCCGCAATAATACGGCATAGCTTGAGCACTTTGATGCTGTTTAGAATGCTGGGTTTGGCACCCTCAGAGTCTGTGAGTGGAGGGATGGAGGCGTTTTATTCTCGAGGTTGGCAACGGGCCAGGGGGGAGATTGATGTTAGTTGTGCTCTGGTGACCGAAAAAGGGGCATTTGTTGGTAATGGATAATTTCCAAGAGGATTAGGCTTAGCGAACAAAGACTCGAACATACATGTGACGTCCGGATGAAGTCCTCATATTTATACGCCGGGAGGCGAGCTCGTCGCAGTGCTTTATTCTTCTCTTGGAGCTCCTCCACCGTGAACCTCTTCACGTGGGACTCAATTTCCTCTGCCATAGCCTCGATGGTCTCTAGATATGGTCGATATGGGGGGAGACCAATCATATTAAGCATCGTGGAGGCTTCTACCAATCCATGAATGTGGTAATATGCGCCCGGTGTCCTGTTTCATAGATACTCGCCGACATGCGGCGATAGGGGTCCGACTGCGCCTCTAATAGATCCGTGTCTGGAGAGGTGCGTTGGTATCTATGCAAGCAAACTCCAATTCTGGGCATCTTCACTCTTTAGTCTTGTCTTAATATCTTGGTCATATATTCCCATCCCATCCAAAGTAGAAGGGTATGTCTGGAAAGAGAAAATATGTGGCCTGCTTGAGACTGATATTGATCTTGCACTCATTGTCACCATACTTAGATTGGCCAACATGGTTGCGACAATGTCCTCTAAACCTTTTAGTGCAGCAGTGGTTTCTGTTTCTTTAAAGGTGACGGGGAAATATATTCGTCATTTCCCGCGCTGAATTTGACATTTTGAGCGAGGTCGTCAAGGTTTGCCGGCAAGTTCACGGAATCTTTAAGCTTGAGGTGGGTGTCGAAGATATGCTTTGCTTCAAGACGAGGGGTATACATTACCCCTGTCATGTTGAATGAGGTATATCGAAGTCGTCGTTATACGGGAATTCTAGCAGATGTATAATGCACCCAATCTAGTACCATCCCGTCCGCGTCTTGTAGAGTTCAGCTCAGACCGAGAAGGAGAAACAACAGTTGGCCGAAATATAAAGTAATGAATGAGTGACTGTGAGAGCAAATTCCTCTACTTCTTGCAGGGCATGGATACACGTCATTCAGGGGCGCCTTCCAGAACAAATTAATAGGAATATTCTGGCGACTGCCGGCAGTGCATATTGCCGAGCTGAGAGCCGGCCGAGGAGTGGGGGCCAAAAGCCGCAAAGAGCCCTGATTGGTGGGAATGCGGAGGGGTCCCCACTAGTTAGCCGGAGATCCCGGCTATTTGACATCGTCCAACTATATATAGGACAGGACAGGCGGGAGTAGCCGCCGTGTCCAGTGGCTGCAAGCGGCCCAGTGCGGGGGAGGGGCACTGCTTACGGTGATTGTTATCAATAGGTTCGAGTGCCCCTGCGGCTGAAGCCTCTCGTCAACGTCATCTCCTTCATCTCCGCCATTCCATGTAGTACTAGTATCCAATCGAGCTTTTCCTGACTTTGTATATATCTGCTCATATCCTTTTCTGTCTCTGCTACTGTCCCTAGCTCCCTATATCTAGTCCTCCCATCCAGCCCTTAAGCATCAAAATACGTCACACAACACATCATGTCCAACACCACCTCGCAAAAAGAGTCCGGACTAGGACCTTCATGGACACAGAAGGTCATTGATGCCATGGGCCCCCAGACGTCTCCACGTATGCGCACCGTCATGGGTAGCTTCATTAAACACATCCACGAATTTGCGCGCGAGGTCGATCTCACTTTCGAGGAATGGGAGGCTGGCGTGAATATGATCAACTGGGCAGGACAGATGAGCGACGATAAGCGCAACGAAGGCCAATTGATGGGTGCTATTATTGGACTGGAGTCGTGAGTGCCCTACAGCTATCTACAGGACAAGAACAAAAGGAAACAAGGGGAACGTCTAATGTATAAATCCATGCAGGCTGGTCGACGACATCACTTGCAGACTGGCTGGCGAGGCCAATGACCTCGCAACACAATCAGCTATCTTGGGTCCCTTTTTCCGCCACGATACTCCTTTCAGCAAAAAGGGCGATTCCCTCATCAAGACCCCGACGGCTGATGGCGAACCTGTCTACTTGCACGGTACAATTATCGACTCAGTAACGAAGGAACCAGTCGCCAACGCGACTATCCATACCTGGGAAGCTTCTACGAATGGTGCGTTCAGGAACATGTATTCTCCGGTATAATTCTTAATTTAGTGAACTAACACCGATTTTCTTTCAGGATTGTACGAGCAACAAGATCCAAATCAAGAAGAGTTCAATCTTCGCGGCAAATTTGAAACCGGTCCTGACGGGACATATGGATTCTACTGTTACCGACCTACTACCTACCCTATCCCTGACGATGGTCCTGGAGGCAAACTGCTCCAGCTCCTTGATAGACACCCTAATCGACCTGCCCATATCCACTTTATGGTGAGACTTTGCGCATTTTTGCTTTCTTTTTGTCAACTTACGAAAGTTATCTAATGCTAACCTGAACCACATAGGTCCTCCGAGACGGCTACAAGCCCATCACAACCCAAATATTCGATTCTAAGAGCGATTACCTTGATGATGATGCTGGGTTTGCTGTTAAGGATTCTTTAATTGTTAACTTCACACCTAGGGAAGGTGACTCACTGGCCAAGACTGAGCTGAAATATGATATTGGTTTGGTGCCGACACCGGCTGAGGAGAAGTGATGGTGGACTGGGTAAATTACAGTCTCACGCTGTATAGATTTTATGCTATTTTGAATCATGAATGTTGGATCCCAATGAATTATCTTTTTTCCTTCTGGATTTCGTATTCTGGTATTTCAAGGCCACGTACATGGCATTCAGATTAACCCGAAGAAATACGACTTAGAAGTGTAACATCCTTTTATAGTCTGATGGACTGGTGTTGGGTGATGAACTACCGGACTACTAAATCTATTAGTTAACTACCCAAGAGTTAACTAATGCTGATACCAAAGCGTGTCTTTTCTTCTCTTCGTGCGATATCCATCAATCCTTCTGCAATCAACCGAAATGAACGGGAGCTTTCTTACTTGCCAAGTGTTCCCCTCCCCGGGCATTAGGGGAAAACGTACGTAGTAGCAAGGCAAAATGGAGATGAACGCCTTGACTGCTAGGGATAAGTTTCCAATATTTAAGTAAATATAACATCAGGTTGTGCATGGATGATGGAAAATGACAGCATTGAGGCTGTTGATATAGCATACTAGTAGTACACCAGGTTTGTATGACTGGCTATTAATCAACGACTTGTCTGGAGTATTTATGGGCCCACTAGTTACTGGTGAGCAGTGACTCAATGAACTAAACATCATCCAGATTTCCTGCTTCCATCCGCCATTTGCGCTGCTAATCCGGAGTAGGATTTTTGGAAGCGATCCCAAGATATTTAACTACGTCCGTCGACGTTCAACCCCACTGCCCCGGATGGATGGATAGAGTCGACTGGAGGCTGCGGAATACACCGTGAACGGTGACACCAAATCTGCTCCGCAATGCACCACTTAGTGCTGGGTTCCGGCTCCAAGAACAGCTTTCCGGTGCGGGGAGCCGTTTTTAGGGGCCGTTTCAGAAGAATGAATTGAACGAGCAGATCGCGGGGGGATACAGTTGGCGGTGTATCCTTGACGGGAACGAGGACTTCCGCTATAAGAGCCATGCCATGGTCCTGGGGTATGCTTCGATAGCTTCAACCGTGATACTGCTGCTTGGTCTTGTCTCTCCTTCAGCTTAATACGTCTCCCCCGGGATAAGACTGTCTACTCTTTCCGCTGCTTTCTCTTCGCCTCCATTCATCCACCCTATCCAACGCTCTATCTCAAGGTGACGAGCCGCCCAAACACACTCACATCGCAATGGCTAGTCCTACAGTAGAGGACACTGTCGATGTGCTCATCGTCGGCGCCGGCCCTGCAGGCCTCATGCTTGCCAACTGGCTGAGCCGGTTCAACCTCAAGACCCGCGTCGTCGACAAACGGGGCACCAAGATTTTCACCGGGCAGGCGGACGGCCTCCAATGCAGAACCCTTGAAATCCTCGATTCATTCGACATTGGCCATAGGGTCTGGAGAGATGCCAACCATATGATGGAGATTTGCTTGTGGAACCCAGACGAGAATGGCCGCATCCGGCGATCGGACCGCATCCCAGATACTATCGTTGGCATCAGCAGATTTACGCAGGTTGTCCTTCATCAGGGCCGCATAGAGCGCTACTTTTTAGATGCTATTAAAGAGAAAAAGCCCGATCTCACGGTCGAGCGAGGCGTTATCCCGACCAAATTCGACTTTGATGCTTCCAAGGCCGCCGATTTCAAAGACTATCCCATCACAGTCACCCTGCGCACTCTGACCGAGGACGAAGCCACGCCCCGCCAGGCTGGCGATTCCTCCCCATCCAACGGCACCGGGATCCAGGACGGCTTGTTCCGTAGCAATCTCGCCCCCGATGACACCGCCGACCTGCTCGCCCGTGCTGAACTAAACGACCGCGCGGGCAAGACTGAAGTTGTCAAGGCCCGCTTCATGGTTGGCTGTGACGGTGCACATTCATGGGTGCGTGACCAGCTCGGTTACAGCCTCGAGGGCGACTCGACCGACTACATCTGGGGAGTACTGGACATCCTCCCTGTGACGGATTTCCCGGATATCCGCATGCGCTGTGCCATCCACTCCGAGTCGCAGGGGAGTGTCATGATTATCCCGCGCGAGAACAAGCTTGTGCGGCTATACATTCAGCTCAAGGAGGTTCCTATAGGTGAAGGAGGGCGCGCAGACCGCTCTCAGATTGGCCCGGAGCTTATTCTCAAGTCTGCGCAGAAGATTCTTGCCCCTTACAAATTAACATACGCCTACTGTGACTGGTGGACTGCGTACCAGATTGGCCAGCGTGTGGGTAAAAATTTCTCCCTGAGCGAGCGCGTGTTTTTGGCTGGTGATGCGGTGCATACGCATAGTCCCAAGGCGGGTCAGGGCATGAATGTCTCTATGCAAGATAGTATGTTTACCCCTTTTTCACCCTTTAGATCCGCCCACTGATTTAAACCTAGCATATAATCTCGGCTGGAAGATCGGCCTCGTAGCCACAGGAGTATGCGACCCTGTTATTCTCAAGTCCTACGAGATGGAGCGCAAGAAGATTGCACAAGACCTGATCGACTTTGACCATCGCTTCTCGCGACTCTTCTCCGGTCGTCCCGCCAAGGACGTCATGGATGAAGAGGGTATCAGCATGGACGAGTTCAAGACGGCCTTTGTGAAGGGCAACATGTTTGCCAGCGCTATCGGTAAGCATAATATATCTATAGTATACCCCCCTAAATATCCCCAGCACTAACGAACCCCTTTCCAGCCGTCGACTACCAAGACAGCACCATCGTCTCCCGCAGCACATCTTCCGCCAGCTCCCTAATCCATAAATCCGAACCGGGCCGCTCCATCTCCATCGGCATGCGCATGCCCAGCTTCAAAATCATCAACCAATCCGACGCGCGCCCCTGGCACCTCCAAGAACGCCTCCCCAGCGACGGCCGCTGGCGCATCCTCGTGTTCCCCGGGGATATCACCAAACCCTCCTTACTATCGCAGTACACCGCCCTTGGCGATAAGCTGGCCAGCAAGGACTCATTCCTACGCCGCTACACGCCCGCGGCCGCTTCCATAGATAGCGTCATTGAAGTATTGACTGTCCATGCGGCGCCGCGTCGGGAGATTGAGCTGCAGGAGCTGCCGGAGATTTTCCATCCTTATTCAGAGACGGTTGGGTGGGATTATTGGAAGGTGTTTGTTGATGATGAGTCGTATCATGAGGGGCATGGGCAGTGTTATGAGAATTTGGGATTGGATAGGAGTGTGGGTGCTGCGGTGGTGGTGAGGCCGGATCAGTATGTTAGCTGGGTTGGGGAGGCGGGTGATTATGAGGGGATTGAGAAGTTCTTTGGTGGATTTATGGTTCCGAGAGATTAGATGGGATTTAAGATTATATCTCCCTTTTTGTTTCTTTGGGTATTGTATATATTGCAACGGAGATTTTATCTGTCTTCGATTTTTTAGAATTGAGATACACAATAAAGTTTTCCATTTGCTTTTATATATGGGAGCATGTTTTATTGATTACTTCATAGATTAAAGTGATAGTGATAGTGAAAGAGCTGCCAGAGTCCCTTATCTCTGTTATTACTTCTTCCCAGAGCCACAACTCCAGCGGTATATAAGGCACTTTATCCCTCTACCAGCCATCCTGTCGCACCAAAACCCTATCTATACTCATGATCAACTTCTATACCGCCTCTATGCACTACGCAATCTGCTGAATTATGGCTATGAAGAGCTATTTTGATACAGCAGGAGGAGGATATGATAAACATGGGTACTGCTTCAGTAGGGAAGCGGGTATCGAAAGGAAGTGTGGTCTTCAAAATAGCCGGAAACTGTTCAATGCGAGAGGAGCAATACTACTATTAAGATACAGGGGTTATGAGGGCATCAGAAGAAGTTCTCAGAACAAATAGGGGGAGCCGGGTCAGGGGTGCCAAGCCTCGGCACGAAATAGTTAACTATAGTAGTTAGCTCTCCGGATTCCTCTTCCGAACCTCCTCCCATGATTCACACCAGAAGCCGATGTTCGACAGTCGACTACTCCATTCACCCCTGATCATGCTGGATACTGGCTGAACCAACCCTTTTTTTTTTTTTTTTGACAAACGCCTAGTGGGGGCGCTCAGAGGTCCCGGATCCGTTGCGCCCACGCCTGCGACAACTTTGTTTTAAGCGCGTCAGCGGCCGATATCAACGCAACAACCTAAAACCAGCCTTCGAAACTAACCCGATTATCTAGATCAAACATTTGCCGGCTACTGTTGTAGGATAGCAGGGCATAATATCTCCTAGGTCTTGACATTCTTTCTGTAGCCAATTCTTCATTCCCTTGAAGCATCTTGATATCTCCATTGTTTTCCTGGATCTGGTCCTACTTTAAATATATGGATAGCCGCTATGGGCCTGTGTAATTCTGCAAACCATTCTTACCAAATATCTATCGAGAGAAGAAACCCATAATTATTAACAAATAGAACTATTTCTTAATTTCCTATGACGACCTAGGTCGGTTATTAGAACATCTGAGAATACTAGACTAAACACGTAGCGACGCCAGAACTCTAACAAAGCCATTCCCCCCTTACTCCATCAAATCATTCGCCCTCAGAATCCAATCTATCCCACTCCTCAACCCCCACCCCTTCCTCGCCGTCATCCCGGTCTAGCCCTGCTTCACCATTGCCGTGCAACTCATCTTCCGCATCGCTCAGGTCATCATACCCCTCCTCCCCTTCTGCTACCAGCTCATGCCCTGCCACAAGACCATTTGAGGTAACTGGTTGCACGCCAGTGTTGAGTTTCGCTGCAAAGAACGGATGGTTGGCCTTCAGAACCTCTCCCTGACAAATGTATCCCATTGGCGTATGCATAAAATCCTGACCCTTGCGTCTCACGGCCAGCCATTCATGCAAGAAGTTCGGTGGTTGGGCGGTGAAAGTTTTCTTGCCAGTCGAAGGAACCATCTCGCCACTCTCAACACGGTCATCCTCGGACACCTCCACAACTCGATCCTCGGGGCCCTCTCCCTCCTCCACCAGGCCGAGATATTGCTTTAGCATAGGGTATTCATTGAAATCAAAATAAAGACGGCCGCTAAAAATGCCTAGTTCGACGGTAAGCCAAATTGGGGCAGTCCAGCCTTCAGGAAGTCGCGGAATGGCGTAGTATGTAAGATTATTGAAATGCAGCATTTTCCGGGTCACAGGAGCTGCGTAGGTAAGCAGATGTGTGCTGCTGCCGCCTTTATAGAGAATCGGGATCAGCAACTCTGCTTCTTCTGGTATAATGATCATAGCGATTCCACGGGAGGGACACCAGAGGATCCAGTTTGGTGAGCGCTGAGAACTATGTCAGTCAAACCTCTACAGAATAGTCGTGGTAGAATCACGAGAAGATATCCTGGGTATACTCACAATGAAGTTATCGTTTGTATGGCCGATATGTACTTTTATTGTCCGGGTAAATTCGCGGGACACATACAAGCGCGGCGTTACTGCACTAGAATTGATACCGTATTTCAAGCCCAGGCCAGTCTGTGCCAACGCACTGAACGCCGGGACGTAGGATGCAGAGCCGAATCGAAGATGCCCCGTCTGGGCAAAGAGCAGGATATCTTGGTCAAGGCCTGGGAACGACAAGGGCGAGAAACGTGTCGGCTTCTGTACTTGGCGTACTGCTTCAACTTCAAATGCGACCTCTCTCTCTTGCTCGACCTCCTCGAATGCTGACACATTTTGAGCAAAATTCGAATCCTGGAATCCTTTTCGCGTAGCAATTATCATTTTGGAAAATCGCCTAAGCTCACCAGTGAAAGAATTGCTCGATACGTGAGGAATTAGATCGGCATCAGGTGCATAAAGTTGTTCCAGGCCCTGATGCTCAGTAGATTCCAGCACCTTGAGATACTCAGCACGGTGAGTTGAGTTGAGAGAAAACTTTGGATGATCCAACGCTGCTTGTGTACGCCGGCAGAAATCAATTCCTTGGGAAAGGTAAAGAGGCACCAGCTGCTCAATGCCGGCGCAGGTTTGTTCCAACAGCCAGTGAACAACGTCCGACGAGTCTACGGGGCCCCCGTGATTCTTTTTGCGCAAGTCTAAGATGCTCTGATGGACATCAGGGGCAGCAAAGAAGGTGATTGATTGTGAAGTCCCAAGTTGCCGAAGTCTCATTGCGGCTGTATAGGCGTTAGCTTCAGTGTTTAGGGATATTTTTAAATTCGTACTCACCTTGCACAGTTTGATCTTTTGTTTGTCCAAGTCTAAGCGTAACAGCCCCATGGGCGCTTGCAGGCATCTTCAAGTCCGTACCTCTGGTGTGGGCTTCATCAAGGTAAACAAGGCATCCTTCCAAGTTGTCTGCGAAAGGCGATGCCAAAAACGGAACCCGAAGCCCGTTCTTATAGAGCACCCACGCCCTATTGTCGTTGTCAAAATAAACTGCTCCTTCGGCCTCATGATCTACACGAAGCCAGGCGGCAGCAAGTGTCTGATTATCCATTTCTAGAACATGGGCGCCTGCATCTATTAGAATCCGTATTCTGTTGTCACGAAGTTTCTCCAGCAGTTGACCCTCTGACAGATGTTTTCGATCCTCACTAGCAAGAAGCATATATCCCCTATTTCGAGGCTGGAGCAGATAGGTGAGGACCTCGGCATTGGTATGAGAAAGCCTAGGAAGGTCGTTTTGGATGATAGTCAACGGAAGCATCCTCCTGTTATCATTCGTTCCACTGAATCCAGTCGTGAGAGGCTTGGACGGGGTGACAAGCGTTTCAACACCATTGTTATTTGCGGCGAGCGGGCTTGGCATGAAAAGTGGGATATCCCATCCGGATGCCTGCAGTTTCAATGAGAACTCTTTCGCGTGTTTGGGGAAAACAAAGTTGTTCAAGAAGTAGTCAATCACGACCACGGAATATTGAAAGTGTTGAAATAGTTCCACCATCTGATCATCATCTTCAACGTTGATTAAATTCCATTCTCTTAGTGCGTCTGGAAGTTGTTCGGCACTGTGTATCCACCGATCATAATCGCTTGAAGGGTCGTCGGATTGGAGGATTCGCTGTAGAGATTGCCGGATCTGAGATAAAGTGAGGCCACCGTAGTAAAATGCTAGACATGTAAGGAGTATAGCAACATCAGGGTGTCCCCATTCTGCCTGCGTGGATGGCACTCCTTTGGCATGAAAGGGAACGGCCATAGGCTGGCGATCGGGATGAAGCCCATATTGAACATTCCATCTCTTCTTCAGACATAGTATCAAGATTCTGTGAACCAACAATCCGCGAAGGAGAAATATATTCTGTCGGATGGCTAGCTTGTCAGGGAATAGAAGACGGATCTGGTCGGCAGTCTCAGCCTCTACCTCAGGGTTCGATATAAATTGTCGAATTGCTGATCGTTGATCATTTGTGCATTGCACTGTCGCTGGAATTATAGAGGTGTGGCCGTTGCAGATATCATTTGCCAGCTTGCCAATCAACGCGTCTTCGACATCCTTTCGGACGAAGTTGATTAGTGGGAAGCCAACGTTGGATTTTTCAACAACATCAATACTATGAGGGAAATCCTCTTTGAGGCTCCAGAGGTGAGTCTTAACTAGCTTGAGTAGGCTCTCGGCGGTTTCCCAACGGTGAGGATGGCCGTCCACCATATTCTGTGGGCCGCTGGGATATATTAATTGGGTACGGACAGCAAGCGTAAAGTCGCTCTCATCAAGGACATCACGGCATACCCTATTCATCCAATCTTGAACCTTGATCATATGCTTTGCTTCTTTGAGGCTTTTATCCGATAAACGTTGGAGTCCACTAAGTTTGAAGGACAGGATAGATTCAGGAAGACTTAGGACAACGCCGGACGATTTCAAAATATCAGAGTGAATAGCCCCGTACGAGTATATACTCTCCGCTGTCGTTGAGGTTTTTCGAGAGAACGGAACGTGTCGGACTTGACGGCCAAGCAGTCCGCCAAGACGAGATTGGAGGAGTTGGGCGGTTTGGCGTAGCAGGGGTTTCGGAACGATGACTCTAGCAAGCTTCTTGGAGTCCGATAAAACTGCGGCGACCATTGGGATGATGCATGATGTTTTGCCTGATATAGTTAGCATCGCGACCCGTCTGGTAGGAAGAAGAAAGACTGACCTTGCCCCATGTTCATTTGCAATACAGAGTTTGACCCTGAGGTTGGTGAGATTGTTGCTAACGCAACATCGACTTGGTCATCACGAATTAGGATATTCGCCTCAATTTCGAAAAGAAGCCAGTCAGGATACTGGGACGGTTCCCAATTGCCATGCCCAATATTCCTATGCTCTTCGGAAAGCATTTGCCAGTTCTTTTTGTAGTGGGCATCTTCCATCCTCAAAAGTCGTTGCAGACTGGTAATGGCAACTGCATAATCAATGAGCGCATCCTTCATGTTCTTTCCAAAATTTACGACGGAGGTTGTGCGAAGCTGCTCAAGTAGAGTGATCGGGGTTATGCAAGGCCATAGATTTCCATCCTGGAGCCAACGAATCTTATCATCTGCTTGTTCAAAGGCTCTGCATAAAGCAGAAAATTTGAACTTGACTGCCTGTCTAGCACCGACAAGATAAGGGGAGAATTCGGGGGCCGTAATCGTTGCTTCCGATTCCTTAGGGTGGCTTTCGAGCGTCCGCAATGCTGTCAAGCTTTGTATGAGATCTTTAGCATATTGCTTCCGCACGGAACTACTAGAGTCTGAAATTAAATTAACAATCTCTTCAAGCTCATTAACCTCGGAAATAAGGGGTGATTTTGTGCGTTCTTGTTCGCTGTCTTTTCCCAATCCGACTGACACAGGTGTTTTGCGATTGGATATATCATCTAGGACACTCCGAGAATCGATAGCCAAGATACATGGATGAGTAGCAGCAGTGGAGGGGCCCTCCTTGCACAGAAGGGCTCGTAACGTGGCTCTTTCGCTGCCGCGAACTCGGGTGGGAAACACGACCAGTGAAGCTCGCTGCTGAACAGCGTTTTTTGGTTGTTCAAAAATGGAGTTTGGCGAGTGGAGACCTAGGACTTGTTGAACCTTTTCGAGGTACCACGACAGTTCCAAGTTATGGAAGAACCGTAGCCATAGAGGGTATAAATTCTCTAGTATTTTACCAGTGTCTATCTTGGTGGCAGAGAAACCAGTCGATATCGGCTTCTCACAAGGCCACTGACCCAGTAGAAACTGCGCAAACTTCTTGCCTTCCTCCTCGCATTGGGTTGAATGTAATCGCCGCGCGATCGCAATCCCTTCCCGGCGTTCAGCGGTTAATATGGGCGTCACACGGCTAGACGAATCTTCAATATAAGCCGGATAGTGATATCGTATATGGTCCATCAGCAAGCCGATATCTAGATGTTTGGAATTTTCAAATTCCTCATACTCAAAGTGAACCGGGGGGTCAATAGGTTTCAGGTCTTCAAACACAGCATAGGAAACCAGAGTTCTCAAGGCGTCCATCTCAATTTCGTTATTGAAGGCTATTGTACCAAGTAGAAAAGTAAGACGAGATTTATCTGCAATGCTACTCGCTTGACATAGACTAGCAAGGGAACCCCATTCACTAGCCAGTCTGACGGTAAGCAGATCGGTAAGAGACGTCACATCAAACGGTCTACTCCAGCCCCCAATATTTTTCCATGCCTCGAGCATCCTGGCTAGACTGTGTGTTGTGTGTAACGTCGTTTGGGGCCAGCTTTGGATAAGGTCAACGATTTGTCGGACATTGGAATTTCGTAAACTTGGCTGAAAACTGGCGCGTGACTTGTAAAGCAGGTCGGGGGGGAGGATTTGCTCCTGGGAGTAAGAGTTCGGTCTGTCATAGACTAGTCGACGTAGATAACTTCGTTGGCGGAGGTGGACTTCGCCATCAGGGACGGGTAGCGGAATCTCCACTGCTTGGTGTTCAAACCGCGACAACAAATGGGATTTCTCAAGAATGACATCAACAAGTGGCTGATATGCATCGTGCTGAATCGTAGATGTCAAATTCTCGTCCCAGAATATTGTTTGTTGACATTTCATGTCCTCTGGATAGTATTTTCTCTTTGGAGTTAGCCTGGCGATAGAAAGCAAGGTAATATGAGGATCCTCCGAAATTGGCATCCAGGGCTGACAAATCCCAGACTGTAGACACTCCAGAGCTTCTTCCGTCCCAGTTCGACCAGTAAGCGGATCCGGAAGAACGAATGACGTGTATGCGTGCAGTTGCGCCTTGAGGTAAAGCAACAAAGGTTCCGCAGGACATTGCAGGCGACCCAGGATATCGTCAATTACAAACCTCCCATACACGCCTTTGTTTTCTTTGATTATGGAGACGTGAATCCCGTCTAGCTTCCATTTCAAAGCCCCCACAGGGATTATGATGCTTCGCCGGGCCTTATTCGCGGTTTCTCGTAGGACAAGGATGCTTTTCAAACCATACAGCGTCCCAGCATCCTGGTTTGGGTCAATCTCTGAGCGTAATTGTGGCGATTGGAGAAGACCGTTTGCATTGACAGTGAATTGTAGTTCGAGTCGTTTTAGCTCCACTGTCACGAATCTCGTCTGCGGTTGATATACGGTCAAGTGCTCTCGGTATTCAAAGCAGTCGAAAATCCTGGCAAACTTCTGAAATAACGCACTATGGGGATCAACTAATCGACTCCTACGGCGAGACGCTTGACGAGTGTTGACGTTGAGAATCCAACTTGAACCGGCTGGTTTCCAAATATTTGGATGCTTCCTGATATGTAGTTCTCCTCTCTTCAAATCCAACCAGTGAACACATTGGTTCAGAAGTGGCCCCGGGAGGTCATGATTCGAAACACCACCAAACACCGACCTTTCAACAAATTCCAGCAAAGTTTTACGGAAGCGTGCTCGTATGACGAGATTTTTGTCTCGGAAGCCGAAATGAATTTCATTTCCATTGATGGGAATAGACAACATGTACGTCATATCAGGAAGCGACGATGGGAAAGTCAATAGGTGCTGGTTGCCGAAAAGTTCTTTCACCATGACAGTATTGAGATACTCGGGGGGAAGCTGTCCTAGAGGCTGTCCATCTATGAGTAGATAACCTTCTAATACATGGTAATGGACCGTCTGAAATGATGTGAACTCGGTAGCTGGGACTCCTAGCGCAATCCAGCGCTCATACGGATGCGGGAGAAACAACCACTCTGAGTAGGTCCTTGAGGCACCTTCCGGTTCTGGCCAAACACTGTTGATAGCGGCACAAAGGCTTTCCACTTGATTCGTGATGGATCGTCGAAGCAAGGATTGAATTCCGTAGGTCATTTTCAAATTGCGGACGAGTGCATTCTTCAGGCTTAATGGGAGAAGCGCAGTATCACAGACCAAGTTCTCCTGCACAGCAATTGAGGCCTCAATAAAGCAGCCCAAGGCTGCGCCATCCAAGATCTGATCTTCGTCTCCATATATCGAGAACGTTCTGCGACAAAGCAGAGATGCCCACAGTGCATATTCTGCACTTTTTGTCGCTGTGCCAGTTTGGGTAGTCCTGTGGATCTCTGCCCTCAACAAACGAACCCATCTTAAGGTGATCTTACGAACTTCCATGAGCGCTTCTATGCTCTCCGCTTTTATGGCCCGGGATCCAAGAGACCATAGTCTAAGCAAGATGGTGAGAAGCAATTCCATGAAATAACTTTCTCGCCAGTTCGTGGCTATGCTCTTTAGCCGCTGGTTGACCTGAGTAAGCAATCCCCTACAGAAGCTGCTATCTTGGAATATACCATGCACAGCACGCAGTGGTCCATCTTCATGTTGCGGTCCAGCTTGCAATGCTAGTTGGCAGAACGCCTGCATTGTGGCTTCAGAGCTAAAATTCAGAGTGGATGACCCAAGCTCCAAGAGCATGGTAGGCCACCGGCGGAGTTTGCCGGAGAAAAGTGCCTGCAGCGCGCTGAATTCGTGAACGTTGAGCTCAGGCGGACAATCGACTTGTCTTGCAACTACTTCATAAGAGGACGGCCCGTTCGCGTCCGGGGAAAACTCGGGGGATTTTTGCAATAGAGAAAAGGGCGAATTTTTTGGAAGATTCAGACGACAATGGTGCGAAAATGTTCGTTGGTCTGGCCAAGAGCCTAGCCATGATTGCGATGATTTGTCGTAGTAGGACCAACAGAGTCCCAGAGGAACACAGACCTTCGAGAAATCCACGGGAAGGCGAACTCTTGAATAATGCGAAACGAGGAATGATTTTGTTTTTGACGCAAGGGAAACCTTGTATTCCGCTTTGGAAGTCCTATGAGTACCTAGCGGGGAATATTCAGAAAGAAACTCTTTTGGAGTTTGCGGGTTTGCATTCTCTCTAGAACTGAAGGTACTTAGTATGCTCCAAGTGGCATCACGGAGAGCAGCGAAGGATTCTGGAATATCGAGTTCGAACAACACCACTTTTATCAAGACGGCATCCCGTGGGAGTGGGTGCTCGAATACCTTTATTCCAGTTTTCGCTAGACGCCTAAGGCAGCGATTCTGGTAACATTTGGGGCACGGTCCACGATCATGGGGCTCAGGAGGGCAGCTAAGATGGCCAATTTCACGACTGATACTGTCGTATTCTGCAGAAAGGCGCCGCCATTCCCGTTCCTTTGCACAACGTTGCTGTTCTGCTTTAGATTCGATACATTCTTGGAGGTATTGTAGCTTCGGAGCGTCCAAGGATTCATTGAAATACCGTTCAGCAAAGCACCCCTCAGCTGGATCATGGAAGATAGTCTTAGAAGGTGAGTGGCAAACCTGAAGCCGGCCACTCAGATAGGCTTGTACTTTTCGTAGCCGACACATACCCTCAAAAGTTGGGATCTGCAAAACATCAAGAAGGTCGGGATGGAAGGCTGGGTCAAAATCTTTCAGCAAGGGAAAGCGTTTGCACCCGCATTTATCCATCAAGACCCAAAGCTCCATCAGTATGAGGATCGAGTTACTGTTTTGCTCAGGGTTTCCTTGGTAAGCATCAGAAATACCCTTAAGATATTTTCTAATGCGTTTGGCGATCGCTAGACAACGTTTGTCAAGGAGTTCCGCACAACTGGGAAGAAGCGCGTAATCGGATTGGAGGGCGTTCACGTTCGTCTCCATGTCCATGAGTGAGTAGTATCGACGGGCAAATTTGTTGAGGCGGTCCGATGCAGCCTTTGCTCCGCTATTTTCCAAAGGACGCTGGGCGGATAAAGAAGATAAACTCCCTTTATTTTGAGGGACGGGCAAAGGTATGCTCAGAATACCCTGCAGGTACTGCCCACTATTAGGAAGGGTCAAGAACATGTCTCGTTCAGAGGCCCGGCGCGGCAGTGTTGGAATAGTCCGGACAGAGATTTTTTTAAACGTTGTCCAAACTAAGTTGACATGCTCAGTGGTTTTCTGGATCACTTGGCTGAAGAATGGGGAGAGTTTCGTGAACAACTCCTCATACTGTGAACCGATCCTCCGATATACAAGCTTGTCCGCTTCCAGCTTGGCCAAGCGGCGGCAAAGCTTGGACTTGAGGAACATTAGGTTTTCCGGGCTGAGTCGTCCTATTCCGTCCTCGAGCAGTTTTGCATGCATGATGGCAAGAACAAACTTGTATTGTCCGCGACCTGCTTCACCTCCAAGTAATAGACAAAACTGTCGCTGTACTGTAACTCGCAAAACCAGCCAGAAAGGCAATCTTCGCCAAGGCGAGTAAGCATTGTCCCAGCAAACGTCATCTCGTACTCGTTTACGTGTAACGGGAGGGGAGATATTGACGCCCTTGGCCTCTAGCAGGGTCATGAGCATTTGGGTGATCAACGCAGGGTTCACTGTGTCGCGGCTTTCGGAAATTATTACTCCAGCCTTTTTTGTGTGCGCAGAGAATAGGCTGATTGACTCTGAACTAGCTTGCTCTAGGAACCGTGCCAGGTTTTCTTGAAAGGAGGGGTCAATGAAGTCTGCAAACGGGAGGGCTATAGAGCGTCCCGGGAAGTCCGATTGCAGAGCGTTTTCGGACTCCAGAACGCTTTTTGAGATGGGTGATGCTTCGAAGGCTTCAAATATAACGTTCGCGTTTGGACCACTAATTAAAATATCCCAGGTCAGAAATACTGGATGTTTACAGTGTTGTTCAAGAGACTTACCTAATGTCCCGCCGGATAATGACTCCTGCATTTTGTTCTGCAACATGTAGTATCAGGGTCTCTCCTGGCTGAAGTTCTGAAAACCCCTTCAGGAGGGATGCTTTGGTGAGAGTCCCCTCGAGGTTAAGGAGCAGGCAAGTCTGCAGTGAACGATAAACGTGGTGACAAGCTCTGGCAAGTGGACCGCTTTGGACAACTCTGAGGTCCTGAACAGCATCCAGCATGCGCGTCGTTAGGTCCTTTTCGATATTTTCGATATGGGAGTCGCGAGAACCGGGGAGCTTGGGTGGGAGCGCGATATGCTGGAAAACCGAAAGTAGGAGCTTAGTGCCGTCCACAGCCATGGTGGGCAAATCTATCGAGGGGTTCGAAGAGGAAACATCCGGGTAGGATAGAAACTGTACTGGAGACGCGATGGCCGAAGAAATTTATTGTGTGGCGGGGTTGATGTGACTGGCGGCCTCAAAGCAACCCTTACCCAGGTCGCGTCTGAGACAGCAGGTGGCAGGTGGAAAGGTGGAAGTGTGCTGAAGTGGGCAGAACTTTCAGCTTCAAGAAGTCCTCCAGGTAAATGTAGAAGCGGAAGTCCAACAATATAGAAGAAAAAGTAAGTTTACCCCGGCCGGAAGCGGTGGAAGCTTGTGTGTGCCTTGCAAACAGATTGACAAGCACAAGCGAGTGTTGCTGGGCGACTACACGGGAGTGAGTAAACAGGAGACAACATCCATAGGATAACCAGGGTTATAAACAAATGAAACAAACAGTGAGACTGTCTCCCCAATGGAAGGATACAAGTCTGTTTTGCAGAGTGATAACACATCGTGCTGCAGGCAATTCTTAAATGCCTGCGCCCGCATTGACGGGCCAATGACGTGGAATGCATAGACATGATACAAGAACAAGTATAGAAAAAAGCAAAAGAATCAATTCTATGTAGATATCT
The DNA here is from genome assembly GCA_032988165.1 of Emmonsiellopsis sp. PD_33. NCBI lineage: Eukaryota > Fungi > Ascomycota > Eurotiomycetes > Onygenales > Ajellomycetaceae > Emmonsiellopsis > Emmonsiellopsis sp. PD_33. Next base: position 135,076 of record JANTQF010000019.1, read on the forward strand.
ATGACCTACATCTGCGCAGCTTTGATACGAACAGCGCTTTGCGTAGAGGATGAAGTTCGTCAGGGAGCAATGGTCGTTGAGACATGTGGGACTTTAACCAGACGCGCGCCAGGCGCACAAAATTGACGCCAGATCACGTGTCTAGAACGAGTTTTTGGCGGCTAACCCCGACCACAATATCGCTCCCAGATGCTTTTGGATATTTACTAGACTACTGGCATTGCCTGCACTTGTGTGCGAGGATTTTTCCTTTAGGTTGCAGGTTTCAAGCCTGTGGCCAAGGGGCTTCAACAAAAAAAAAAAAACCTCCAAAGATTCCTTGTTTACTCCTCAAGTTTGGATCTTTGGATTCCTCTACATTCCTTTGGAATGAAAAGAGGCCCCAGACAACATCCTTCAGGTTTGAGGCCAAGCTGTCTTGCCCACCTGTGTGCTCTGATGGGCTATTCAGTCCCTACTGCTCATACTCTCTGAAGGAAGGTGATGAAGCCCTGATTCACTGGATTACTATGATATATCTGGATTTTCTCTCTTGTATCAAGCAGACGTCTTTGTCCGGACCTGCTGGGAAGAGCCTTAAAATTAATACTTTCAAGCTGCATTTTATCACAGACTAGATGTTTCAGCCAACCCATTTTTGGGATTATCATGATGCTCGTTAAACTTTCTCTCCTCACCTCATACTACTGTTCCTGGCGGTATCTGCTTTCAAATACATGAACTGGGGGATGATGGCTTTAATCCTCAGCTGGGGCATATGTATGTTGCTGTGTGCTTTATAATAACAAAGTTGTATCTTCGCTAACAAAGTGCTTCATTTTAGCCTTCATGGTTGCAGTGTTAACAGCCTGTCGACCTCTTTACGCGTATTGGGGGGCTATCAACCTTGTTTATGGATTCTGGTCGAGGTAAATCCCGCTGTAATATGTGCCTCCATCCCGACTCTCCATCCTCCTTACTTCCTGGGTTCAAAAAATCCGCGTTATGGCAGTCGGGTATGATGTCTTTTGCAGGGTGTTCATAGACTTCTCGCAGTGCGATTCCTGGGCAACCAAGGAGGACTGGTGGAATCTTTGGCTCCTTCTCTCGCCACCAAAGCTCCAAGACCCCATGGCCATCGGTAGACAGCGTGAATGTACTGGCATAAACACTGTGATAGCGGTATTAGCAGCTTCCGGAACAAGAAACTCGTCGCAGACCTTGTTCAGAACTTACGATGTATGGCACATATGGAATAATACCAGGTCTTCGGTTTTCCTCCATAGGATACGAGAGGCCTCTTCATCCGTGAGGAAAGACTGCTTTACATATCTCCGGGCAAATTGGCCATCAAAAAGCATCGTGCCTGGCTTCTCGGATCATCTTCCTGCGCGCACGACGGACTGTGGGGTTCGGAGAGTTGGCGGGCGGCCGTGATGGGACCGCTAGAGAATCATCTGAGGACATGGTCGGAACTGGGTCGACAATCAGCTGCTCTTGACGTCGGAAGAAGCCGTCCGATTGATCGCAGGACGAAACAAAGAGAATCAGAGACAGAGACCAACAACAAAACCAGTGTGAGGATGAAGCTATGGAAAGTTGATGAGAACAATGGCAACAGTGGTGATGATGGTGGTGGAAAGTTACAGATGGGAACTCAGTCTCGCCGGACTTAGCCGGTGCAGGTGCTGATGACATCAGCCCCTCAAAACCCAGAGAAGTATAGTATCCATGTCCACCCAAATTGTTTGTTTTTGTAAACAAAACCCATGCCCAGAATGTTTTCCTCTTATTCCTTAGCTACAAGAATCAATAACTTCAATACCCTTTTTATCAAGTTTTATCAGTCGAGGTAATTCCTCCACTGCTTCATTGACTCAACTCGTACGTAGAATATGAGCGGTCCGGCGACGAGAGTCCTGCAGGCGATTTATGCCGAGCATCTCCAGAGGAGAAATTCTCCGTCGCAGTCGCACTACTATACCGCATCTGTGAATGCATTTTGAGAGATGTATACAAGAAGGAGGTGGTTTCAGTCCAGGTTGTGGAGGCCATTTCTCTTCGCTTCCGCGCATAGGCAGCAAACCTCCCGCCATCCCTCCCGATGCATTCCTTCGCAGATGAGCCGGACGATATAGAAGGCCTGCGATCCGTCCTGTCCGCAAGCCATGTTATCCTAGGTTATTACTGGTCTATCATCTCCCATCTCTGTGTCAGGAAATGTAAGGGATAACATCACTAGTCGCGCCACCAACAGCCCGGCTCATTCCCCGCCATCTGAGCACTTCCGCAACCGTCATCCGAATCCCCATGGGCGACGACCTGCGACTGGAATGCCATGACCATCTCCTACAGGACAGGATGGTGGGGCTGGCAGAGGCGGGGATCGTAAGGGGAGGAGGAGCAGGCTGTGGCTTCAATTCACCATTATTGGACGCGGCGTTTCCGGATGATGGCCTGTTTGAAATGGAAACTTTACCGCCTAGTGTGTAGGGTAGGATTCAAGGGATTTAGTGCCCGTAACGGGACGTCAGAAGTCGTGTTCCGAAACAGCATACATGCCCCAGACTCGGCACGGATATATACTACAACCCGGCTGACTTACTTTAGACTCGACGGAGGTTTTGCATGCGGATACCAACAATATAACTCCTCCACTGGGGGTTTAACCAACGCTGAAGAAGGAAATGTTATTTCCCAGCCGTCCCGGCAGGTTTGGATTGGTTCGCCATTCCTCCCGCACTCTACTCACCCCACCCGTCGTCCACTGCTGGTCATCCACTAGGCTCTAAGTCTTCTGCTACCAATCAAACTTGATCATACAGGTCCAAAACCTATGCTGAAAACGAAGTACCCAGTGATTCCGAGACAGCAATGGGAGGATACATGTATGCCTTTGCAGGAGCTAGATCCTGCAACTGGCAACTGATCCTAGCTTCTGGATGAACTGCTTGAGTCTGCCACTAGCTAGCCGGAATGATACCGCAGGCCCCGTTAGCAATTTCCTCTTTGATCCTGCACGAAGGCCGAAAATCTGGTGTAAGATGAAATACGAGACTTAATGGAGGGTGTGGCTGGAGGCCTAGTACCAATACACTATCAACTGGGAAGCGTGAATGATGCTAAGGACGATGTCAATGAGGGGATTTCACTGCCCATATATCCATACACAGATGCGTGGATACCCCAATCCGGGATGCTGCGGATTTTCGTCTACCTCGCCCGCCCTTCTCCTCTATTCCCATTTGCATGTACATAAAACAAGGTCCAAGCTGCGATGCCAAGCGCGACGTCTATTTGAGGCATATGATACAGGCGTTACCACGTGGTATTGCAGCGATGGCTTTGGGTTGCACGGGCCCAGATAGCTAACTACCTAGGCATGCAGGGCTATTTTTGGATAAATTAAAATTGTTTTTATTTTTGTTTTCATCTTGAGAAAGTAGGGATGGAATGGGTCAATCTGATGGGCCACCTAGTACTCAATGTTAATGCTGCTGTTTACGGAGAGCAATGCAAGATGCCACTTAATGAGTGTAAAGAAAGAAGAGATCAATAAAGTAATGTTTTGTCTTTTCCCTAAACCCCCCCAGTGCATCAGCAGTGGCCTTTCCATCAAGCGTTGGAGAAATCAGATTGGTTGGGTAAGTTAAATTACCTTGGAACACGCCATTGCCGTAACTTACAGCTAAATTACGGCGCCACCGTAATTAAACTTTGCGCTAAAATAACCTAAAATTAACCGCATCCTATCAAGCCATGCTGCCAACCTCCAAATCCGGTCCTTTGCCGGAAGCTTTGTTTTCTTCTGTCGGAACTGTGTGTGTGTCTGTCTGTCTGTCTGTCTAATGGCACGCCTGGAACTTAGTCGTATCCAGATGGGGGCCTGCTGGGCCACGGCTGCAGCTTTCCAGAGAGCACAATACTATGGTCACCCATTCAACGGGAGCGGCTCGGTGCTTGAGCAAAGCATTGTCTATGATCATTGTTCATACCCGGATCAACAGACAGGAGGTGCGACACCCGCGAAAGATCAGCCAAAGGATCTTCAACTGAAGCCAAATATGTGTCCATGTGCCATATGGTGAGGCTTTTCAGTTCCCTGGTGCATCCTTTCGCACGACACGGCCTAGGACAACTGATGTCCTTCATAGGGCTGCTTACTCATTTCTCGTGTATGCCAGAGTCATGTTTTATTGCAAGTGCATTCTGAGGACCCTTAGGGAAGGAGTGATTTAAAAGATATTCCCTTGTCCTACGCCAGACACAATGAATGGGATATACTTGGTATATGGGACCACGGTTAGCTGCGGACTAAGATATCTGAGACTCTCACCCAGAAAACAAAGCAAGGTGAATAAACTCTAGTGACGCGAAGAAAATTGTCCGAAGACGGTATGTGGGGTGCGGGCTGACTATATATAAATTTCGCCGTAATCCGCTAACCAAGAGGCCAGAATGACCGATGCACTCGAAAAGTGCAACTTTCATATCGTCCTGGATACGAATTTGCCTCTGTTTTCGACCTCCTCGACTTACTTAGCCCTGGTAATTGCTCATAACGAGGGATGGACAACATTGATGTGACCCAGCGGCAGAGTGTATGTATTCGTCAGCTTTTATATTGTGTGTTGCGTTCTCACGATGTTGTCTGACTAGGAACCGATTGCCATTGTTGGCAGTGCTTGCCGCTTCCCCGGAGGATGTAACTCACCCTCCAAGTTGTGGGAGCTTCTACGCGAACCCCGCGATATTCTTCGCAAGATTCCCAAGAGCCGCCGCTTCAATATCGAAGCATTCTATCATCCTGACCCCTCGTACCATGGAACCACGCATGTTCAACATTCGTATTTCCTAGACGAGGATCTAGCTCAATTCGATGCAAATTTCTTTAATATCACGGCCAAGGAGGCCGAATCCATGGACCCACAGCAGAGGTTTCTTATGGAAACTGTCTATGACTCCCTATGTGCCGCTGGATTACCAGTGGAGAAGCTTCGTGGCACCCCAGTAGCTGTATATGTTGGTCTCATGTGTGATGACTGGACTGGAATGCTACAAAAAGATCTTGATACGCTCCCAATATATTCCACTACCGGTTCCTCGCACAGTATTATGTCAAGCCGCCTCTCATACTTCTTCGGCTGGCACGGCCCGTGTTTGACCATAGACACAGCTTGTTCTTCAAGCCTAGTTGCTGTGCACGAGGCGGTCCGGGTTTTACGCAGTGGGGAGTCAAAGGTCGCTATTGCAGCTGGCGCTAACCTAATATTGAGCCCAGGTACGTCAAAAATAAAAAAGTAGCTATACTTGGTCTGACTTGGATAAAATTATAGATCACTATATTGCGGAAAGCAAATTCCCCATGCTCTCGCCTACGGGCAGATGCCGAATGTGGGACGCTTCAGCCGATGGATACGCTCGTGGCGAAGGAGTTGCTTCCCTCGTCCTCAAAACCCTCAGTCAGGCTATCCTTGACGGTGATCACATAGAATGCATTATCCGCGAAACCGGAGTCAACCAGGATGGTCGAAGCTCGGGGCTAACTGTGCCAAACCATTTTGCTCAAACCAATCTGATCCGCGAAACCTATGCACGGGCAGGCTTAGATATTAGAAAGCCTTCGGATTGCCCGCAGTTTTTCCAGGCCCACGGCACAGGAACCAAGGTTGGAGACCCTCAGGAGGCAGAAGCAATTCACGACGCCTTTTCCTCGGCGTTCAATGGTAGTAGTGACAAACTCTATGTTGGATCTATTAAAACAATCATTGGACACACGGAAGGCACCGCAGGCCTAGCAAGTTTAATTGCGGCATCGCTCGCAATTCAGAATAGTACCATACCACCGAATATGCACTTTAATAGCCTCAACCCAGATCTTGCTAGCTTTTGTTCGCATTTCGATATTCCCACAACGCCCGAACAATGGCCTGCTCTTGTGCCTGGAGGAGTCCGACGTGCCAGCGTCAATAGCTTCGGATTCGGTGGGACCAACGCACATGCTATCATCGAGGAATACATCCCTATAGACCAAACGCTAGACCCGGCTTCAAATCACATCTTGTCAACACCGTTCACGTTTTCTGCGAATTCAGCCACTTCGCTAAAGTCAACTCTGTCGGAGTACTTGACTTTTTTGGCCATCAATCCGGAAACCCCTCTTAGAGATCTGGCATGGACGCTCCAGTATCGCCGGTCAATCTTACCCAACCGTAAAACAATTGTCGCTCTTAGCTATGATGAAATTTGTGAAAAGATCGCCGAAGAGTTGAACGACGACGACCCGAATTTCGCCTCCCGCTATGGAAGTATAGAAACCCCGCAAATACTTGGAATATTCACTGGCCAAGGCGCGCAATGGCCTCGCATGGGATATATATTATTATTAAAATCTCCTTTCGTTGCTAAGAGGATTGCTGATTTGGACGAGTTTCTCGCCACCACCCCTGCTGGAGACCCCCCAGAGTGGTCTATTAGGGAGGAACTCATGGCCCCAGATAGCTCGTCACGCCTTGGCGAGGCGGAAATTTCACAACCTCTTTGCACTGCTGTACAAATAATTCTCGTTGACCTGCTCCATGCAGCTGGAATAAAGCTAAAGGCCGTTGTCGGTCATTCCTCTGGTGAGATTGGGGCGGCGTATGCTGCGGGGCTTTTGTCAGCACCTGACGCTATTCGGATCGCCTACTATCGTGGCCTTTATTCCAAGTTGGCACTAGGAAAGGGTGCAATGCTAGCTGTCAACATGTCCGCTGAGGAGGGTGAAAGGTTCTGCAACTCGGGTGGTCTAAATGGGCGCATTTCGATCGCTGCATACAACTCAAGCTCGAGCCTTACTTTGTCGGGTGACGAGGATGCAATAGAGGAGGCGGTTGATATCTTGAAGACGAACCAAAGGTTTGCGCGTCGGTTGAAGGTCGACAAAGCTTACCACTCGGTTCATATGAAGCCTTCGGCAGGTCCTTACTTAGATGCAATAAGTCGCTGTGAGGTGAAGGTGCCGCCACCTCCCACGGATCGCCCAATCTGGTTTTCCACAGTAATAAAAGGGTGCGTTATGGCGGCCGACAAATTGGATGGCAACTACTGGGTGAGCAATATGATCCAGCCAGTGCTGTTCTCTTCAGCCATCGTCACTGCTGCAAATGCAGTAAAATCGCTTGACCTTACAGTTGAAATTGGCCCCTATCCCGCTCTCAAAAGTCCAGCTATGGACAATTTTGCCGAGATGGGCATGCAGCCACCCTACACCGGTGTTCTCTCCCGCGGAAAAGATGACCTGAAGGAAATGTCGTATGCCTTGGGATTTATTTGGACGAATCTTGGTATGGGCTCGGTCAACTTTGACAACTTTGATAAAGTTGTTAATGGTGATAATGTCACAAGAACTATGGTTCCTGACCTACCTAGCTACCCATTTGATCATCAACGATCATACTGGATCGAACCAAGTGCCCCCCATGCGCCCGATAGTCCTCCCCATCCATTGCTGGGTAAGCGCTGTCTTGGCACCACAACATCGAATGAGATCCAATGGAGAAACATTCTAAAGCCAAGTGAGATACCCTGGCTTCGTGGGCATAAGCTGCAAGATCAAGTAATTTTCCCTGCCACAGGCTACATTGTAATGGCTATTGAGGCTATTATTCCCCTGACTTGCAGGACAGAGATCTGTTGCTTGAAGATTGAGGATATCATTTTTGAACGCGCCATCTCGTTTTATGACGACAATGCAAGCGTGGAGACATTATTCAGCATTAAAATCCATAGGTCGAATAGCAGGTATATTTCGGTCGACTTTGAGTGTTACTCTCGCCCTGAGGGCGATAGCGCCATGGCTGGCAATGCTCGGGGACGTATCGAGGCCCAGTTAGGCCCGCTGTCAGGCGACACTCTACCGTTCACGCAGAACACCAACCAGTTCAACCTGGTAGATGTCGATGTAAATCGTTTCTACTCTGCCCTAGACAAGGTCGGCTACCAATATTCCGATCCCTTCCACGGCCTAGAGACCATCAAGCGAAAGATGGGCTGTGCATTTGGAACGCTGATTGACCAGTCTGGGTCCAAGTGGGAGGACAACCTTGCTCTCCATCCTGGTATGCTCGACACAACGCTACAGGCCGCGCTTGCCGCCTTCTGCTATCCTGGAGACGAGACTCTCCGCGCCATATATGTACCAGTATCCATAGATTCCCTCATAATTAATCCATATTTCCTGCAGGCCGAAGACCAAAAGCACGCCAATTTACACTGGGAAGCAGTCGTCCGAGACGAAGAGGATAACAATGTTACGGCTGACGTGCAGCTTTTTGCGGGGGATAGGAAGCACACATTCCTTCAATTTGACGGTGTGACACTAAGACCATTAACACCACTCGGACCCGAAGATGATGCCACGTTGTTTTCTCACTTTGAATACCTTCAGGCGAGCCCAAATGGTTGTGCTGCGGTGGGCGATAATAGAGTTAGTGCAGAGGAATTTATAATCGGCAAAGATATGGAGAGGCTGGCGTTATTCTATATTCGCCGCCTATCTGAAATGACCTTTGAAGACCGGGCGAATGCTCTTCCGCATCACAAACATTTGCTTGCTTGGGCCGATTATACAATGGATAGGGTTCGTAGTGGACAACATATCTCTGTGGAGCCTGCCTGTCTTGAAGATACTGAGGAGAAGATCCTCGCATTAACTGACAAGTAGGTACTTTTTTTATATATAAGGACAGAACCCCCTTTTAATGCTATATCCTCTGAACAATGTTAACGCAAAACATTTTAGATATCGGGACCGTGTCGATGCCTTGATAATCGAATCGACAGGGCAAAACCTCCCCGCCACAATTCGATCACAAGCAAGTATCCTAGAACACATGACTAAGGACAATATGCTGGATAGACTATATGGGGAGGCTATTGGTCTAAACGTGGCCAACCTATGGGTGGCTAGTATGGTAAAACAAATCAGTCACCGCTACCCGCAGATGAAGATCCTTGAGATTGGTCGGTCACATCTTATCCATGCACATCTGAACGAAGGCCTAGTTAACTAATTCCCTCGTAGGAGCTGGAACGGGCGGTTCCACACAAGCCATTCTTCCTGCCCTTGGAAATGCGTTTTCGTCATATACTTTTACCGATGTCTCCAGCGGGTTTTTTGAGAGGGCAGAGGAGAAATTCAAAGAGTATTCTGACAGAATGGTTTTCAAGGTATTCGATATGTTGAAGCCAGCTGCAGATCAAGGTTTCGTAGAGGGAGCATATGATATGGTACTAGCTTCGAACGTCCTGCATGTTGCTAATGATATGGATGACATGATGTTAAATGTTCGTCGACTGTTGAAGCCTGGCGGTTTTCTCGTTGTCCTTGAGATATTTACCAATGAACTGCTACGGAATGGCCTCATCATGGGCGGCTTGCCCGGTTGGTGGGTTGGTGCTGATAGCGGGCGACCCCACGGCCCCATGCTAACACTAGATGCTTGGGAGAGTCTCGTTAGCAGATGCGGCTTTGGTGGAATCGAGACATGCACCCCTATATTCGATAAAGTGTACTCCGCTGCTGTTTGGGTAGCCCAAGCTATCGACGATCGCCTCGACATTCTCAGGAATCCAACGACAAGCGATTTATTTTGTTCCGAACTACCTCTACTAGTGGTCATTGGAGGCAAATCAGTTACCGCCAACCAACTATCCGAACAAACCACAGATATTCTCTCCGCTCGGTTTTCTTCATATGTCCATCTCCCTTCGGTTGAAGATCTGACCTCATGGCCCATTCCCCCAGGCGCCACCGTTCTGAGCCTAGTGGAGCTGGACGAACCCTTGATGAGGACCTTCACGGAGGGCAAGCTCGACGGCCTCAAGATTCTCTGGGGAAATGCCAGAAATGTTCTGTGGGTCACTCAAGGTGCCAGGTGCCATGAACCATACTCGTACATGATGTTTGGTATATCCAGAGTTGTGCGCTTCGAGCATCCGAATCTCAATCTGCAAATGCTAGATATTGACACACTTGATGAGTTTTCTGGGAAGTATATCGCTGAAGCATTGCTGAGGCTGCAGTATCTGGACAGCCTACACCGGGAGAGCAAGGCTGAAGACATCCTCTGGTCCTCGGAACCTGAAATATTTCTCGAGAATGTCCGGACACTTATTCCTCGTCTTTATCCGAACGAACTGCAAAATATGCGTGCTAACTCAAACCGGCGACGCATAGCCAAACATGTGAATCCTAGAGAATCCACCATTAGGATTGTTGGATCGGGGCTGGCTTTTGAACTCGAAGAAACCATGGCACTGGAAGTTCCCCTCACAAGTCTTGGGCACACGAAATCTGGCACAATCCGTATCCAGCACTCCCTACTGCAGTTCATCAGAATAGGATCGGCTGGAAGCTTTATGGTCTGCATTGGTACTAAGGACGACGAACACCATTCTACTATCCTAACTCTAGCGCACGCTGCAGAGTCTTTAGTTCCTCTAGAGCCGATGTGTTCAATCACCCTTCCTAAGTTTTTATCTTGCGGAAAAATGGCTCTCTTGACAGTGGGAGCATATCTAGTCGCACAACAGGTCCTCGACATGGTCCCAAAGGATAGTACCGTGTTAATCCATGAACCAGACATGGTTCTCAAGTCGACAATATCCCTCAAAGCAGCCAGGGAGAATACCTCGGTCGTCTTTACAACCTGTCAGGCCGAGAAGCAGGGTGCTGACTGGACCCTGATCCACCCAATGTTATCCACCCGAAAATGGCGAGGGAAGATCCCAGCGGATGTATCTCTCTTTATCGACTTCTCGTTAAAGGATAGCCCCAGCGCCGAAATGGCTCGGACTATCCGAAAATTACTACCGCACTATTGTGTGCAAACGGATGCTTCAACGTTTTTCGGTAACAAGATACAGGTTCGAAATGGCGAGCCTATCCTCGAAGCGGGGAACGCGCTCCATAAAGCTTGGACGGAGAGCACGACGGCTAATGTAGGCGTTGAATCTGTTAATTCTATTCCTCTGAACGAAATTTCCAACCATAACCCGACTGATGCGACTCTTACTGTCGTGGACTGGATGGTTCCGACCGTCCCAGTTCTTGTCCGACCCATCGACAGGAACAGCCTCTTTAAGTCTGACAAAACGTACCTAATGGTTGGTTTGTCTGGGGAGGTTGGTCAATCGTTGTGCCAGTGGATGGTCAGCAAGGGAGCTCGTTTTGTTGTTCTCGCGAGCCGCAATCCTGTCGTTGAGCCGGAGTTTATCAGCTCATTGGAGGAGACTGGGGCAAGCATTCGCGTAATGTCTATGGATATTACTTGTCAGGAATCCCTCAAACGCTGTCTAGATGATATTGGCAAGACTATGCCAGAGATTTATGGGGTTGCCAACGGAGCCCTGATTGTGGCCGACTCCACGTTCGAAAAATTGGACATGGACAGCATGAACAAGGTACTAAAACCCAAGGTCGAAGGGAGCAAGTTGCTGGATGAGGTATTCCACGAAACACCTCTCGACTTCTTCATCATGTTTTCTTCCCTCGTTTCATGTCTTGGAAATACCGGCCAAAGTAACTATTGCGCGGCCAATATGTTCATGACATCCTTGGCATTCCAGCGCCGTAGACGTGGTGTTGCCGGCTCCGTGATCGACCTTAGCTCGCTGATGGGTATTGGCCATGTCGGCCGTTCAGAGGTCTTCGACGCCGAATATTTTGCCGGAATAGGTGGCACCAGCGTATCTGAACGGGATCTCCACCAGATGTTCGCAGAAGCCATCAACGTTGGAAAGCCGGATTCTACAGAAAGCGCCGAAATCGTCACCGGCATAAGTCCAATGTATACCGACGAGCTAGAATTGATGAAGGTCAAATATCGCAGTGACTTGAAATTCTCCCATTTCGTCAGGGAGAGACCCACTAACCAAGGATACCCCAGCGCTTTGTCGACTATGTCTGTAAGGGCTCAGCTCCCGGATGTTAAAAGCGTTAGCCAACTGGCTGGGATCCTTCTAGGTATGTATAACGCCACATCTACCAGTCTCCGTATAACCTTTTTGGGCATCGCTAATCCGTCTGGCAGAATCGTTCAAAGCACGTATGAAGAAAATACTTCGAATCCCGGCCGACGAAATAATCGACGAGAACAAAGGCCTTCTTGATTATGGCGTAGACTCGCTCGTCACTATAGACCTCCGGTCTTGGTTCGTCCGCGAGTTGGACGTCGATATGCCCGTTCTCAATGTGCTTGGGGGAAACTCGATCGCCAGTCTCATTAGCGATGCTATTGGTAGAATTCCAACTACCCTTATCGATGTCAGCAAGCTCGCTGGTGGTGATGGACATACCGAAATTCCTGCACCCATTGTCCCGAAGCCAATCAACGCGGGACCGGAATATATGACAACAAAATCTATAACCACACAAGAATCGTCTTTAAACGAGGAGCAAATACCGAATTATTATGGATACCCAATTGGCACGGCTGATACACGTACCCCGTCTCTGACCGCCGTGGAGGATTATATCGACAAGGCTATATCATCGTCTGGCAGCGCGTCTATGGACGAGTCAGAATTGGAACTCGCCGATACCATCAACGGATCGAAGGTTAGCTGGAATTTGTCTTGAGTCTTATTACTAGGAATGACAGGGCAGGCTACCTTTGATGGCTACACACTATTTGCTTATTCCATGACAGGCAGCTGATATTCTGAGGTTCCAAGGAGTTTCCTTTGCTTGTTTTTATTTTTATTTTGCTTTTGCTTTTGCTTTTGCTTTCTCGGCTTTTTATTTGGTGGGGAAGAAGGCAACGGCTGTTTTAATTCCATTTTTCATTTATTATCCTCTTTTTGTGTTGCATTGCCTTCAATATGAATGATGTTGTGCATTTTTTGTTTCTGGTGGCTGTATTGATACTGAACTATGGTAACGTCGATAACACCTAGTAATTTATAATCCGCCGATTTCGGAATTTCATTCCCCCACCTGCATTAGTAATCGTCATTCTCCGCCACCATCAAATCTGATATCATAAGCAGCAGCCGACCTGGAGAAAAATCCATTTAACAAGACATACGGCCACGGAAGTGTTTATTGAGGGAGGGAAGAAAAGAAGAACAGAAAAATCAGCATTCACTACTCCCTATCTTGTCCACCTCTAGTATTGCTGGTATACCATAAAGATGGCTCCGTCACTGGAGGAGCCAACCTCCGAGGTCGTCAATGCCCTCTCCAAAGCGGCGCCCAAGCTCGTCGCGCCAGAGCCAGGTATGTTGTCTCTGATATATCTACAGCATCATCGTTACATCCTAACCCCATAATCTTTACTCCAGAACACTGTCCCGGCCCAGAATCCGAACAAGCAGGCAAAGGCGATGCCTGCGCAGGCTGTCCCAACCAGTCCATCTGCGCCTCCGCCCCCAAGGGCCCCGACCCAGACATCCCCATCATAACCGCCCGGCTAGCCTCAATACGACATAAAATACTCGTGCTATCAGGCAAAGGGGGTGTCGGGAAATCGACCTTCTCCTCCCTCCTCGCGCAGGCCTTTGCCTCCAACCCCGACTCGACCGTCGGAATCATGGACACAGACATCTGCGGGCCCTCGATACCCAAGATGATGGGTGTCGAGGCGGAAACGATCCACGTCAGCAACGCGGGATGGAACCCGGTCTGGGTGTCGGATAACCTGGCCGTGATGAGCGTGCAGTTTATGCTGCCGAACCGGGACGATGCGGTGATATGGCGCGGGCCGAAGAAGAATGGGCTGATTAAGCAGTTTTTGAAAGATGTTGAGTGGGGGGAGTTGGACTATCTGATCGTCGATACGCCGCCGGGCACGTCTGATGAGCATCTATCGGTTAATTCGTTCCTGAAGGAATCTGGAGTTGATGGGGCTGTTGTGGTTACTACGCCGCAGGAGGTGGCGTTGTTGGACGTGCGCAAGGAAATCGATTTCTGTCGGAAAGCGGGGATCCGCATATTGGGTCTTGTCGAGAATATGTCTGGCTTTGTCTGTCCCAAATGTACGCACGAGTCTCAGATCTTCAAGGCTACGACGGGTGGTGGAAGGCGGCTGGCGAAGGAAATGGATATTCCGTTCCTCGGGGCTGTGCCTCTTGATCCCCGCGTGGGCATGGCGTGCGACTTTGGTGAGAGCTTTATGGATAACTTCCCTGACAGCCCTGCCTCTACTGCCTTGAGAGAGGTTGTGAGAAGCGTGGGCAAGCTAGTCGGAGAGGATCCTGATGAGGTTCTTCCTTATGTGGGATTGACTAAGGAGTCTTGATGATCAGGCTATTTGACCTCTGTTCCGTCCTGTACGCATGAAAAGGGGGTGGCATTTTGATTTTCCGATTGGGACTGGCGTTTTGGGAACGACAGATATATACGACATTGTATCACGGGCATTTTCATTTTCAGATACACAGCACGGCGTTGGGAATGTTTGATTTCTTGTTTTTAGACAGCGTGTGGACATCTACTCCGTATGATACTCGGCATTTCATGGCACACTCTATTTCTCCCCAGCCCCTTTTCTACCCATGGATGTCTTGGATACCACAACCAACAGTAGAATTAGATAACAATTAACGACACATCAAATAATTCCGCTAATTCTTCATCCAAATATAATGATATCCCTTGCCCCCTCACCCAAATCTCGAGTTCTCGCAAAAGCACGTACCCAGCCATGAAGCATCATACGAAGTGAGGGTAAGGACGTGTTAGGATAGACACAAGCATAGAGGGCGTTCTCCAACTCCGCAAATTCTCAACCATTTCGTTGAAAGTTCGTCAGCACATAATCTAGCAGCTAACATGTCCATATTCCTATTATTAGACGTTGTCATATCTAGACTGACATCTCTAACGGGTATGTAACTCTTTAGGCCCCAGAAAAATGAAGAGGGGAGTTCTGAATTTCTCCTTCCAAGATCTCACTCAACTGGGGAGCACTATTCAAGAGGTTTGAGGTACGCGCTGAAAGTGTATTGGAAATTGCATCACACGTTATACTGAGAGGACGAGGGGATGAGATGAGCTGAGGTTGGTTGAATATGAAGGTATAATTATCTGACATCAAACCCTCTCGTCTCAGGATAGATACGAGTAACCAGCAAAGGGGGTAAACAAAGAGCCGTTGCAAATAGCCCACGTTGCCGAGAGGGCATTCACACCCCATTAATAGAACTACATATGAGAGCCAAGTACTCATCCATGTCGTATATACTGTCGCGAAAGGCTTGGGAGTTGAGAATGCATGCCAGTGATGAGAGAGAGAAGATGCAAATTCAACAGACTCCGAGATCCGAGATGTTTTACTGCTGATATTTATTAGGATGCCCAGTGCCCTGTGACAAACCTGTGACGGTCATTGCACTCAAACATCATACCATACCCGTCAACCAGACCTGGTATTTGTGGCAATGAAGCAGCAAACTTTAGGGCTGGATCAAAATAAATATTCCACTGCTCGGCGGCTACACTCACGACAAAACAACACGTCCCAACGGCGGCCTTGTGTGCCATCCAACGAATGTCAAAGTCAAACAAAATCCTCAACCTCCGAGAGTCTGGGGTGGACAATTTGCGCTGGGAGGACCAGGGAGGCTAACCAGGCTTGAAACAACCAGGGTGTGTCGCAGATGTCCAGGGTTCCTTTGGGTTGATTTGCCGTGGTTGATGTTTCAATCGCTGGCGGTTTCGGCACTCCCCACCGCATGGCTTCGACAGCGTGCTCATTGGCAGGTTCCTGAGCCGCCATTTAACCGTCTTTCCAGTCGCGGGGATGATCCATAGCCCCTGATGATTCCTGGCTGACGGGAACAAGCCAAGCTACACCAAAAACCCTGCACAGCAGCTTCTTTCCCGCCACTTTTATTAAACGACACACGAACCTGTAACGAAGCCCAAGCGCAAACGACGGGGATAGGGAGCCCGGACCCCATCGCTGCGGCGAATGGGCGCTGCTGTTTGGTTGATCGCCCGCTATCATGCTCTCCGCTCAACGGCTCCGGTGCTGCTGAATGGCCAGCGGGGAAATCAGAGCCCGATGCCAGGGAGAATGCTCGTCCCTCACTCGCTGTATCTTGCTCCCAAACACCTCCCCCTGGTGTCCTAACCGACATGGTGTCAAATCTCGGAGCGTGTCGGGGGTGTTTTGCAATGCGGTGGATGGAGGGCTTTTGCAGGCCTTTTCCATGCCGCCGCGAGCATCAGGCTCCATAATTCGCCCGCTGCCAGCCCCGCGAGCGAAGCTGTTGTCCTGGTGGGCTGGGCAGTCCCTGGCGGCGCGAGGCCAAGCGACGTCTGGCGGGCTTGGGTGCTGGGCGGGGGGCAATTTGTAGCAGCGAACAATGGGCGGCAGTTGTTGGCCTGGGACACAAGGGCATTATTTTGCCTTCTGGCTGGTTATATTGTGCTGTGTGTTTCCTTGTTTCTCTTTTCTTCTTTCATTGCCGTTGCGTGAAGCGTTGTGCTTTTTCTTTCTTTTCTGATACCTTTCCCGCATCTTCTTCTCCCCTGTTCTATTCTCTCCTTTGACCGGTTCACTTTCACTTTTGCTGCTGGCCGTCTGGTTCCCATGGCGCCAGAGCTGTCATTCTGCTTTTAACAATTCCATTCTTGTTCTATATTCCTCTGTTTACATTGTCTGCTTTGCCTGAGGCATATTCCACCACCATCCCCTGGGTGCTCGTCGCCCTCTTTGCTCGTGTCTGGACACAGCCTACACTCCCTTTTATACCATTTCGATTCTTGTACCCGGTACCGGTACCTCTCTTCATAGTGTCCACACGTTGAGCTGCATGTAATCAGACACAATGCAGTGGCTACAATCCTTGCTGTTCCTTTCCCTCCTCTCCTTTGCTGCAGTGCTTGGAGCCCCCTCCGCCCATCAAAACCGCCCGAGAACCTTCAAAGTCGACCTGGTGCGTCGGTCTAATTACGTTCCAAATGGATTGGCTGCCATAAAGAAGGCGTATGCCAAGTTTGGTATCATTCCGTCAGATATCAATTTCGGGTCGATGCTGGATCTCCATATCATACCGACAACCGCGGACCGAACAGCCGTAAAACAAGCAGAAGCACCCGATGAGAACGGCGCTGTCCAAAATGTTCCAGCACAGAATGATGTCGAGTATCTCTCTCCAGTGACCATTGGCGGGCAGGAGTTTGTGATGAACTTTGATACTGGGTCGGCGGATACGTAGGTCATAATGATACATGTCAGGGAACAACCTGGACGGCCACACATACTGACGTCCTTCTCTTTCTTGACAGATGGGTATTCAACACTCTGTTAGACCAGTCGCAAACAGCGGGCCATGCAATCTTCGACCCAGCTAAATCCACCACATTCACCGAACTCGAAGGCGCAACTTTCAATATCACCTATGGCGATGCCTCCTTTGCCGGAGGAAATGTTGGCCTAGACACCGTAGATATCGGGGGAGCGACAGTCCAGAAGCAAGCAATTGGCCTCCCAACCGAAGTCTCCGAATCATTCGCCACGGACGAAGCATCTGACGGACTCGTCGGGTTGGCATTCACCACAATCAATACAATGCAGCCCGAGGCACAAACCACCTTTCTCGAAAACTTGGCCCCAGACCTCGATGAGCCTGTGTTCACAGCCCAACTGAAAGCCGGAAAGCCAGGCTCATACGAATTCGGCAAAATTGACCCCGCAAAATTTGCAGGCGAGATGATCAATATCCCCGTCGACAACTCCCGTGGCTTCTGGGAGATCCAGTCGAGCATGTTCATGGTTGAAGGAGACGAGGGCATCACAACCGTCTCGGGGGCCAGCTCAACGACCGCGATCGCCGATACGGGAACGACGCTGATGCTGGTAAATCTCGAGATCGCTGAAGCTTATTATGCCAAGGTTCAGGGGTCTCAGAACTCCCCCGCGGCAGGAGGGTTCATCTATCCTTGCGAGACCGAACTTCCAGACTTGATGGTGTCGATTGGGGATACCCATCTGGCGCGAGTAACTGGTGATTTGATAAATTTCGCGACGGTGGGGACTGATACCACGACTAACCAGGAGCGTGAGTTTTTTCTTGTCTATTCTCATTAATTTATTTCCCTTTTAGCCCTGTCTAACAATGTTCTCTTTTTTACCCAGTCTGTTTCGGAGGCATCCAATCCAACCAAGGCGCCGGCCTGCAAATCTGGGGCGATATCTTCTTCAAGTCGATCTTTGTCACATTCGATCTCCGCGGTCCATCGCTTGGAATGGCGGCTCACGCATGAGCGTGTTCCTCTGTTTCCCACTGTTCCCTATCCGATTCTAGCATCAATCACAATATCGAAGAAATGTTCAGATTTCCCCCTCACTGCAAGAAATGAAGATAATTTGACCGACATTTCGAGGGAACAATATTACCGGTCGATAATATATTTTCCGTTTGTATCTGTTAAAAGGAAGAGAGAACCGAGAGCGAGGCTCAGGGGCCGTCGGCGTGGAGAAAAGTGAAAGGGGAGAAAATAGGGGGGAGGGTGCTGTTCTGTTTTGAAGAGATTCTATGAAGGCAGACGCTCGAAATGTATCTATCTACTTACACTGCATATATTACGCCCCAAATAGTATATCTGCTCCCTCGACGTAATCCTTTCAGATGTCAACTTGTTAAATTGTTTAGTTAAGCGCCGTCCAAGATTGGCGTTCAGCTAGCGCCTAACTTGCAATTTCCACGCCTGGAATTAGGCGCTCTAGGCGCCGCGAGTTTAAATCAAAGCCTAAAATTTTGGTTACTCGTAGTTAAGCCAACATCTTCATCCTCCTTTTTCGTTGGAGAGGTCAACATATCCCTCCAACATATACAAACATAGTGTCTAATACTCCACCCATCCAGCCAAACAATTAATCCGCCCTCGTTCAGCCATGATCCGCGGTTATCTCCAGGTAAAGTTGGGTTGGGCCGCCCCTTTCCCGAGAATGTTTACATAATCTCTGACTCACCATCAAGAATTTTTTGACTTCAAAGTTACCAACATCACCAGCTTCCAGATTGTTTAGAGGACATCTCTGTACAAATTCCCCTTCTCTGTCTCATACACGAGCTAATTCCCTCTCTTAATCTGCCATACGTATAGCCTCCCTCCTTTGTGAGCAGACCGATCTTCAAGCTGAAGCCCCACGCCGCCCTTCGTTTTCTGCGGCCCTCAGCAACCCCGCAACTCAGGCCACAACGCCCGCCACCATCGCAAATATTGCTGCCCAGCCCAACACCATTCCGCTCTTTGACCACAGCAACCGCGTTTCTTAAACCTCCGCTGTCACTACACTCCTCGCGACGCCTACCAGCAGCCTCGCAAACCGCAACCATGGCCACAGCCGCAGCCCCCGCCTCCTCGCTCCTCTCCCTCCTCTACCGATCCTACCCCCGCGCCGTCCCCTCCACCTCCATTGACCTCGACCTAGCCACCGTCACGCAAAAGATCTTCCCAGAAACCACCTACAGCGACGCTGAGCAGGCCGAGATCAAATCATGGATTGTCAAAGTGCAAGAGCACTCCAAGGCCCTGAGCGGGGAAGACTCTGCTGCGCAATCTGAGCTGCTCGCCGCCCTGAACAAGCATCTAGCAGCCAACACGACGATCCTGGGCGCGAAACCCTCCGTCGTGGATATCGCATACTATGCCATTCTGGCACCAGTTGTCGAGAAATGGACCGCGGACCAGCGGACGGGTGAGAATGGATACCACCATATTGTGCGCCACATCGACTTCGTGCAGAACGCACCACTATTCGGGCTCAAGATCCCCGCCGAGGAGAAGGTCGCCATTGATGTGAACGACGTAAAAGTCGTCCCCAAGGCCCTCGAGCCACCCAAGGACGAGAAGGACAAGAAGAAGAAGGAGAAGAAATCCAGCGGCCAGGGCGGGGACAAAAAGACCCTCGTCGTCGGCAAGGGCAAGCAGAGCGAAACCCCCACCTCCTCAGAGGCCCCCTCGACCGCAGAAAACGGCAATGGCAAAGGAAAAGGAAAAGAAGCCGGCGCCCCGCGCGAAAAGAAAGCCAAACAGCCCAAACAACAAAAACAACCCGCCGCCCCCGCCGCGCCCCTCTCCCCCTCCCTCATCGACCTGCGCGTCGGCCACATCCTCCGCGCCGTAAACCACCCCAACGCAGACTCCCTCTACGTCTCCACCATCAACTGCGGCGACGCCCCAGGCTCGGACAACACCTCCGTCGACGAGGAAACCGGCCTGACCGTGCGCACCGTCTGCTCCGGCCTCAATGGCCTCGTGCCCCTGGCCGAGATGCAGAACCGCAAAGTAGTCACAGTCTGCAACCTGAAACCCGTGACGATGCGCGGCATTAAGTCCGCCGCCATGGTGCTTGCGGCATCGCCTAAGAACGACGACTCGCACGGTGGGCCCGTCGAGCTCGTGAACCCGCCCGCTGACGCGGAGGCGGGTGAGCGCGTGTTCTTCGATGGCTGGAGCGAGGGCGGGCCTGAGAAGGTGCTTAACCCCAAGAAGAAGATCTGGGAGACGTTCCAGCCTGGATTTACTACGACGGCGGATCTGGAGGTGGCGTTTGATAGTGCGCAGGTGCCGCAGTTGGCGGAGAAGAAGGAGGGGGAGGCTAGTAGTGATGCTGCCGCTGCCGCTGCTGGGAAGGTTGGGAAGTTGATTACCAAGTCTGGTGGGGTGTGTACTGTTAAGAGTTTGAAGGATGCTACGGTGCGGTAGAGGGGTTAGAGTTAGGTATGGCTGACATTTTCTTTTTTGGTATGGACTTGATACTGTTCGCGTTTTGTCAGTGTCTTTTTGTCTAACATGTATTTATTAGACAATATTTAGACGAGAAAAAGAGGGAGAAAAAGCTTACGATGAAAAGAGCTGAAGATTAATTGAAAAGAACACAATTTTTTTTTGTTTAAACAAATGTAGCTTCTTCTTCATTCACATCTACCCCCGTACATCCCATGCCCCCAACCTCCCACCCAATTAACATCTAACTACCTACACACATAGGTATCCAGCGATATCAACCACCAAAACCAACCAACCCCCTTTTCTCCCATCACCCACCCACTTACCAAAATTTCTACCTACACGCTGCCATCACAATATCAACATAGTGATAGTGCACACCACTCCACCCTCTTCACACCCCCAGCTGAACAAACAAGATCACCACTCATCATCTCATGAAAACACAGTGGGATCAGCCTTTACCACTCCCTCCACTCCCCACAAAACAAGGAACCAACCACCAAGCTCCGCAAAACCAATCTTTCTTCCTCCCCCTCCTTGACCGTGACCCAGCCACATCTATCCATCCATCCAATCCGATTTCTCTTGTCCACCTATCTAAAAATATGGAAAATTCAATGCATCAACCGCAGCTTATACCCCAGTGGCACACATATCCGACCTCCGCCCACCACCACCCCCCTTTTTTCCTCTAATCAGCTATGTTTTCCAGTATCGTCAACGTACGTACTAGTCGTGATACCTATGAGTGCGGAATATGCCAGCTCCACGGATATCAGTTTGCGATTTTCAACCCCTTTTCCCTCTTATTAGCAGCTTCCTGATATCGTCACCGTACCAGGTACCAGTCGTGATTCTTACCAAATAGGAAATACACTGGGTCTATGGACGTCGGTTTGCGATGTCCAATCTAACTAGCTGGATTTAACCCCTTTTATGCTATATACCCCTTTTCTTTTACTTAACAGGCTTGCTTGTCAAGGGGAAGACAAAATAGGGGTTAATTAATTAATGGGACATTCTCCCTACTTATCTAATGGGTTTCCGGGATTTCATTTCCAGTTTTGCTGGGCAAGTCTCCTTCCTCCTCCTCTTCCAGGTAAGGGTGAAATGAGTAGATGAATAGATAGATACATACATAAGAGATTGGACATATCAAGATGTGCTGGATACATGATTCTCGGGGGATTGTTCCTCAATCCACTTTTTCAAGACTTCTGCAGATTGCACAGTTTTTGGATCATCCTTCCCCAGGACCTTCTCCCGTAGACGACAACACTCACTCAAGAGTTGTAATGCTTCCTCACCCCGACCCAAGTCTTTCCATGTGTAAGCAAGATCCCCCATAGAATTCAAGGTGTGTTGATGTTCCTTGCCGAAAACTCTTTTTTCGGTCTCCCACACTTCTCTCTGCGACTTTTCTGCCTTGTCAAGTTGTCCTTGCTGTTTCCAGATGAAAGCAAGGCTATACATGGCGGATAGGGTATTTGGATGCTGTAGCCCCGATACTCTTTCCCTCCTTTCTACCACTAATGAATACAAGTTTTCTGCCTTCTCAAGTTGTCCTTGTTCATACCATATTCTAGCCAGAGTATGCATACTAACTAGAGTATCTGGGTGCTCTAGCCCCATGATTCCTTTCTGCATGTCTAATACCTGTGTCCCTAACTCTTGTGCCTCATTGAACTTTTGCTGCTCCGTCCATATGCGAGCAAGGAGTTCCATGCCCCGTAATGTATATTTATGTTCTGGTCCCAACACTTTCTTCCTTGACTTCAGAGTGTGGGTCCCTAGCTCTTCCGCTTTCCCAAGCTGGCCTTGCCTGTAATATACGTCTGCTAGGTGGTCCATGATGCCCAGGGTGACAGGGTGCTCCTCTCCTAGGATCCTTTTTGCTAGCGGTACAGCTTCTAGCAGGAGCCCTTCTGCGTGGTTGTTGCGCCCCTGCCAATTTAGGAAAAATGCAGTCATCTGGAGAAGGTCCAGTCTCGCATGATCATCCAACGGCCTTTCGAGGCTTAGAACCGCGTTCACGTGAGGAAGGTACTGTTCACAAGTCTTCCAGTTCTCGACTTCATAACTAGAAGGGAATAAATCCGACACAGTTCGCAACGCTTCCCTTGCCCACCATTCCGATTCGCCCCTCGTATTTAACCATCTCCTCATCACCAAATGCACCAAGCGATGCATGGTGATGGTTCTGTCGTTGCTCTCGGAAACGAACGAGAAGGCCTTGAGTACTCCTAGATGCCTTTCCAGCTCAAGTTGCCCCATAGGACCGGATCGAGAAAGATACGATAAAAATTCCCTTGGGATCCCCTGGCGATCAAAGAAACACAGGCGGGCGAAAATGTCGCTTGCTGCCGGATATTGCTCTCTTATTTGATCAAATGAGATGATCCATGTAGCTGTAACTGCATTTTGTATGCTATCGTCCCTACCCTCTGCCTCGAATGACTGGCTCAGGGCATCGACCAGGACATTGTCGCCCTCATCGAGCAGTTCAAGGTAGCGAGATATGCTGAAACTAGTATGCTGCAAGAAGGACACTGCTTGGATGATCGCAAGCGGTACATGTTCTAAACGGTCCATGAGCCGAGTTACGTCGTCGGGGTCGAGAGATTCTCCTCCCAATTTCGTGCGGATCAGATCGTTACATTCTTTTCCGTCCATTCCATCCACCGAGATTATATCGGCACCTATACTTTTCGTAAACTTGACGGCAGCACTCTTGTTTCTTGATGTGACGAGAATAGCACCATGAGAGCTATTGGGGATGTAGTGACGTAATTGTGTACCTGCTCTGGATTCGCTGGGTTCTGCATGGGTTGAAGGTAGACTGCTGTCAGGGCCAAAAAACATCTGGACATCGTCGGCATTATCCAGAACCATAAGCCATGGTCCCCGGATTTTCTCTTCAAGCCATACTTTTAACACTTGTGCCACATCTGCCTTCGGGTCATCGTGTCCTGGGACCTTGCATTCTTGTGCAATCTGGGCGGCTCCCTGGCGGAACCGTTCCGGAGTGCTCGCATGAATCCAGAATATAGACAAAGATGGGTATTCCTTCTGAGCCCAGTAGGCGAAAGCCAGAGCAATTTGCGTTTTCCTGTAAGAAACATGTGAGAAACATTCCCAGGCTCATGTGGGTTACTGTGTATCCTTACCCTATACCTCCTAGCCCGAAAAGTGCCGCTCGTGCTTGGTACGTAATCCCATTTTGCGCGAAAGCAGGGCCAAACCGTTCCTTGAGCTTGTCAAGGGTAGCCGAACGCCCGATGAATCCGGGGTTACTCGGGTATGGAACGATGACTGCGGTACGGTCAGCCCTTTCTAGCCTATTGGAGTATTCGGCTTTACCTACAATAAGTTTTTTCTTGGAGGCTTGTCTCTTCCTGCAGCAAAACTACACTTGATGTGTTTGGGGCCGACGGTCTTGGTGGGTCGGCTAGAAATAATCAATAATCTTGACGCCAATCGTTTATAGTCGAGTGAGGGTAGATCTAACCTGGTACATTGTCCAGCTTTTCGTTCACCTCAGATATCAGGTGCTCAATATCCTCCTTGACCATTTCATACCCTTTGTCATTTTTCGCTTTGAATCTGACCATCTGTCTGTGGTCTGCATCTATTGCGAAGGGGCGTTCACTTGGATGATCAAGTTTGGAAGAATGAGGAGGCACAATCTGTACCATTAGCAATGCACAACAGACAGAGGAAGATTGGTAGCTTACAAGCCGGTTGAAGCCCATGACTGTCATTCCTCTTGACTCTTGGAACGTCCTCACCATCAGCTTGCTACCTCTTTTCATTAATTGAGTAGCAAATGAGTCTCGACACTGCTCAAGTTCAGAGGCAGTTGGTAGTAAAACACGAATGATTTGGCGGTTCACTTTGAAACCAAGGAGACTATCCACCACTTTAGCGATACCATCCCCAAGAGATGCCCAGCCTTCACTGCCTCTGTGGGGGGTGCCAAAGAAGAGGATTCCAGAGGTTGACTCGAAAATATTAACGACGTCTGTATCCGGATCTGTTTCAGAACGACGAAGAACGTCTTTGACGATGATTCCGCCAAGGGAGTGTGCAATGAATACCAAACCCCGTTTTGGTACCGGTCTCCTCTTCTGGACTAGTTCGTAGAGCAGGTTTCTGCTGTGTGAGAAGAGGCTCCCTTGGTTCACTGTCTTATAGCCTTGAGTAATTATGGAATCGTATCCAAAGGTCATTATTCTAGCCGTCGGAAAGTCCGCAGCAAGTAAATCTTTCGGCCAAAAAACGGCTGAACCTCCCACTCTGCCGCCTTGGCCTCCCCTAGCAACATCTGCGCTGGCTCCTCCCGCACGCTTTCTTCGTGACCATAGTTTGGAGAAAGTGTTCCGTCGATTCCCATTCCGTTCCGTGTGCCCCTGCGTCCGCGCTGGTTCCCAGGTCCAAGTATTACGAGCGTCTCCTTGGAGGCCGTGGATAAAAACAATGCTGATCCAAGTCAGACGCTTGCTTCAGACCTCAACCGGGTCAAGTCTCGGAGAGGACTTACTCGATCACAGCAGATTCAGGGTCACTTAGGACGGTCAA
The DNA here is from genome assembly GCA_032988165.1 of Emmonsiellopsis sp. PD_33. Lineage (NCBI taxonomy): Eukaryota > Fungi > Ascomycota > Eurotiomycetes > Onygenales > Ajellomycetaceae > Emmonsiellopsis > Emmonsiellopsis sp. PD_33. Next base: position 160,364 of record JANTQF010000019.1, read on the forward strand.
GCCGGTTTTCGAGACTTCAGGCTCCATTCTCAGTTGTGCTAACTGAAAGATGGACTATAAAATTCTGAGTGTGGACAACAGATCAATGGCGGTAATAGGTTTCTGTTCTCGAAACTAGGAAGCGGAGGGGGAGGGTTGACGTTGGACGCAAGAACCCCCTCTCGCAATCTGCTCTTAAGGTCGGGGGTATTGTGCCGCAGTTTGGTACGCAGCCACACCAACATTCAGAGCAGGAAGTTGATAGGTGCTTTTGTGAACGGAGTGGTGTCTTGGGCCGCCCCTATGTCTGTCTGTTGAACAGCCCTGTTTAGCTAGTTTTCCACTGCTCACGCATTGGCTAGCGGAGGAGAACCGCAAATCAGACAGGATAGATGAACCATTGACAAGAGGGAATCGAGCAGGGGCTTCCACTGGCTTAAAACGAAGTCCAACTGGCAAAGGACAAGGCTCCTGACCCAACTCGAGATTACCCCGCTCACTTGGCAGGATGCAGGCTGTTGAAACAGATGCACAAACTGCAGCATTATCTCGCGATATTGACGCCATTCTCCGAACCCCAGCTCGGCTGGTTGGTCATTAAAGAAATCATGTTCCCTAACAGGCCTCAAACCGAGCATAATCCTCTACTCATTTATCAGAATGACAAGCAACGAGCAACGAAAAAGACTTGCTTCGGGGAAATAACATCCATCCTGGGTTGTAGACCTCCCCGAGCCTTGAAGGACTTGTTTTGGGGGGACGGGAGGGCGGTACTAACTATCCCTGGGGAACCAGAGGTTCGTGGGTGACAATGCATGCAGGCCGGAATGACGTGGATTGATGGAGAGCGAATAATATGAACTGCAGTGCAGATGAAGCACGTATGTATCAGGGTTACATACGGCTCGATCCCGTACTGTGTGATGTCTGGTGTTCTTTGTGTAACCTAATCGTGCCTACGCTGCGGTCCTTGGCGGCCCGCAGCACCTCTCAGCGGCCGCTGCACCTCTTCTAGGTGTGCCACACTGCCAGGGTAAAAACACTGATAAGGTAAAAATTGAATTAAGATGTCAATTAAATGGGCTGTAGAGATGGATCCCCCCTTCTATCTATAATAAATAAGCTATTATTCTCATCTCAGTTACATGCCTCTTTCAAATCCCTATTAACTTCACATTCAATCTCAGATTGCATTGGACTGGGTGCCCATATAGTGGCCTGCCCCCCCTCTTATGCCCCATCCTGCTGTCCCTTTTTAGCTGCCTCTACTACTCTATAATCAGCAATCTTCCTATTTACATCACAAATAGTGAGAACACTACCTACTAGAGTGTCTAGTTTTACCTAACACCATGTATTCTTCATCTAGCAGTGTTGATTTACCTAGAGTAGGCTACTCATCTCTGTTTCCTGTTGAGTCCTCAATTCTACCTGCAAAAGACTGTCTTTAAAGATTTTATCAAGTCATCTAAATATACTAGGTAAACTGATTGTATCTTGAACATCCTAGAGGCTCTTCTGAACAGTAGTTATTTAGTGCTACAAATATTATACAGTTTTTAGTGATGATAATTAAGAGGATGAGGTAGAGAGATTAGAATCTAAGTCCTTCCTATAGATTTATAGTAGTAGTAGCTCTAAAATGGTTTTTTCCAATTCATTCAAAATAATTATAGAGTTAAATGGAAGAATATCATAGTCAGAAAATCCTACCTTAATTATATTAGATTTAAATGTTTATTTCTGGATTTCAGGTAGATTATATAAAAATTAGTATTTTTCATAGTTCTTAAAATTATGCTGGGCCACCAAGTTGACCATCTTTAAATGATAATGTTTATATTATTGAAATGATAGTTCATTTAGAGGCTGCAGTATATGAGTTGAATGAGATGAAAATCTATATAGAATTATATTATTTTCATTATAATACTAGAGGAATTTGAATGTCATATGAGATCTGTGGTTATCCATTAAGAGGAGGTGTCAAGTGCCAGTTTGATGGGCCTTAGAGTACTTATTGAAATGTTTGATTCATTAGAGGCCTATCTCATTATTTATAAAGTTTATATCTAATATAATAGTAGTGTAGGTCTCTAGTAGAGAAGTCTATGTATACTAATCTTTCATATAGATTCTCTCTGATAAAATTATGAGCAATGAAATAACCTCTCCATCAGTGAAGATACATTTAATCACTATTATCAAACTATGAGAATATAATGATGATATAACCTTATTAGCATTTAGATGCTATATAATAATAAATTTACTGTGACTCTATTCTTTCTGAAATCCTATTTCATTGAAGTTGTATATATCTCCCATTAAAAATGAATACCACTTATTGAGAGCAAATAGGCAGTCATATCATATCTATATATACCCAAAGTCTTTAATTATAAGTCATTTTAGATTTATTGGCTTCTACTTCACCTGGTAAAGCTCTGAGTAGTGCTGGTAGAACTAGTATGTAATTCCAAAGGTGTCTAATTGTGTGAAAATTATGGAAAAAATCATGTGATTATATACAATAAGATAGGTAAAGCTGTAGTACAAAAAGGGGTGTAGTACATAGTAGCACCAGGCAGCACAATAGAGCTACATATAATCATATAAACTGGTTATATGATTCTGAAAACCACATCCTCCCCCACTAAACTCAACTTCACCTCAAAGATGGTCATCTGAGGTAGAATCACATAATTCACCAATCACACTAACTCAATTCAGCTATAACACTAGGCAATCAACCCCTCTCATACAAAATAAAATATCACATCACTCCATCTCTTAAGAAAAACAACTTCTCAATCACCTCTCTCATGATGCTTGCTAATCATACTAATGAAAAATAAATGACTATAAGAAGAAGATTAAGGAGTATCATTTCTTTAGCATGCACTCAGCTACCTCTAATTTTATTATCAAACATATAAATCTTCTTATGAATAATAAGGATTCCACAGTCACTAAGCCCTTAGAGACTGACAAGGGTCATTCATCCAATTTAGTGCTTAAATTCCTAGTCCAAATCTTTTAGCTCAGAGTTAAGTCTATCACACATATCTCAGCTTATTTACTCATATTATCTACCTCTATCTTTATCATAGTCCATTGCACCATCCCCAGCCCTCATACAATAGATCTGGATTTACCCAAAGAAATCCACTGTAAGTTTATTACTCTTCTAGCCTCCATACTATCTCTCCCAACATCCTTACTCACTACTATGATGCCCTTCCACAGGACTTCACAGAATAAGTATATTATCCTATTTAAGTATCTACCTATTAATAATATGTAGAAGGTTACTTGCACTCTGACTGAGATAGAGAGTATCATTCATACATAGACTGGCTGCTGAGACCATGAATTTTCATGCATGTTTAGTTTGGTTTGGTTTGGTTTTAGTCACACATGAGTGACTAAAACATGATTTTAAATTTTAAAACAGGTAAAATGACCAACCTTTTTAATTTAAAATGGGACCAAACATGACTAGGATTATTCCATGATACTTCCATGTCACTTCTTGGCATTTCTTGGCAAAAAACTACTATTTTTAGTATACTTTTTAGGGAATTTTCCTAGATTTCCAGGGTGAAAATTGGATTAAAAATTTCCTAGTTTTAAAAAGTCATTTAAAATACATTTTAACTTATTTAAAATATAAAATATTTTAGTTTATAATGGGACTAAACTACATGGTCCTGTTTGGTTTGGTTTGGTTTGATTTTATGTCTGTGGGACCAAATGGGACCATGCAGGAAAAGTGATAAAACATGTATGAAATGGGATTAACTATTAATGAAAAATGAGTGACTAGGTAAGTATATATATATTTACATGGTCCCAGCGGCCAGTCTATTCATACACTTAAGTATCATTATGAGATTCTTAAGGCCCTCAAGCTTTAGACTTATACAGCCTTACTTCCTGTTCAAAACAAAAAAAAAAAAAATTTTTTATGATTTCAAAATCCTTATTCATTTTTCATGCATGTAGTTAGATTTTTGAGGAATAACCCTTATAGCCCCACAGTTTAAAAATATGAGACTCTATTTTCCAGCTTCCCCTTTCTAACTCATACAATTTCTACTAACCATTTGAAAAGAACACCACACCCATATAAAGGAAATTACAGGAATAAAATAATAATAAAAATAACTAGATTCAGTAGAGAGCATATATTCACACATCTATTCCTTACCTCACATGATTATACTGTCATACAACTCTACCAATTCAAATCACTACAATAAATAGTTCTAAGAAACTAACTTTATCTAACTCTCAGGTATTTCCTCAAGCTTCATCAGCTTAATTCAGTATATCTACTGACACTTTCAAAGATTCATCCTCCATCAATTCTACAGACAAACTGATATAGATAGTTAAATTCCTCTCTGAATCTCATTTTCTGTGATTTAACCTACATGCAAGTTAATTATATTTTTCTTTTTATTTTTTCTAGCCTCCCCTCTGACATTAACAGCATCTGAGGATTGTATGGCCTACTATCATTTCATCACTTATTAGTTCACATGAGCACTCTATAGCTTCCAAGGCCTCTCATTTCTTTCATATGATAGTTGAAAGTTCTGAGTAAGTAATGTCATTTAATTCATACATATTAATGATTTCTCTGACTTTCAAGAGCTTCTTAATTATGATGCCCTTTTTCTTTAGTATAGATGAAATCACTACAAATAATTATAATTCCTCAGGATTGTCTATTTCAGCCTCCATCAGTCACAAGCTATTAATAAGATATTATAGGACTTAGCCCCCTGGTTTCTTAAGTGTATATATATCAAGTAGGTAAGCTTTTATCACCCAATATAGCTCAAACTATCTTAGCTGAAATTTTTCAGGCCTCTTATTTCAGATAAGGATCTATTATCCTTCCTTGATGCTACTTTTCATTATAAGAGAATCTCTAATTCTTTTTAAATAAATTGCATAATTAAGTAGTAACTTATTTACCTGAGCCTGTATATTCATAACAGTTTTTATTCTTAGCTCAGCATTATTTATCATCAGATCCTTCCCCATCAAATCAGACATATCCTTCAGAATGCAAGGTTACAGGCTGTACAAAAAGTAGAATAATAAGTACTTTATGACTGAGTATTAATAAACCCACATTATAAAAAGTGTTTGCAGAAGATACTCATCTCATAATCTTATTAATTTCCTCATGAGATATTTTATTAGCATCTGACTCAGAATCCCATTCAGTCTCTCTACCTTTCCATTAGTATATAGATGGTAAGGTATTGTCATGCAGTGCTTTATCTATAATTATGCTATAAAGTGCCTGATATTCTCTCTCACTAGATTTATCCTATTATCTGTTAGAATCTCTCATAGCATGCTATAGTTCATATAAATATCTTTATGTAAAAACCAGATAACTATCTTCTCCATCACATCAGGAATAGCTTTCATCAGAGGCTAGCTAGTCACATAGTTAATAGTCATGATAATTCAGTGGTTTTCATTCAGCATGCAAGGAAGAATATCAATAAGATTAATCCCCTAACATTCAAAAAATTAAATTATATTACTAATCTGATGCTGCACTTTCTCACACTTCAGCCCCAGTTTAGAGCTCTATATCATCTGGCAGTTCAGACATTGCTTCATAAAATTCTGAACATCATTTTCCATGCCCAGTCAATAGGCATGTGTTTGCAAGATGCCTAGCAGATTGGAACTCTCAAGATGTCTAAACTCACAGTATAATTAGACAACTAAATCTTAATGAAATGAAGGCTTAAGATAGGGAGCCTCAGCATAATTAAAGTTATAATATAGTATAATATCATCCTCTAATTTTCTTAGCTTCATGAGACCACATGTTTTCTCAATGACACACACAAGCTTTAAATCCTTCAGTTTTTTATTTACACTAAATCTTTTAAGTATAGTCTCATATCATTCCATTTCATCTAAACCCTTAATGACATTCAGAATAATCTCTTCTTGTATAAGATTCATAGGACCCTCTCCCATAAAGTCAGATCTACAACTAATGATATCAGGAATAACCACTTCTATCTCCTTGTAATATTTGAGGAGGATGTTGTATTCTTAGAACTTAGATACCCATCATGTAAGACACTTCAATGAATGTTTTATAATATAAAGATACATAAGACTCTTATAATCTATAATCACTGTCATCTACCAATTATTTTCAATATATCAATACTATATGCACAGTGTGTATTATATCATAAGAAGTTTTTTCTTATATATCAGATAGTTCAGTTCAGCACCCAAGAGCTTTCACTCATCATACATAATTAGGTGGAGTTTCCCATTCAGGCCTTCTTGCAACAGAGCACACTCAATTATCTACTTAGAAGTATTAGTTTTGATCATGAAAGCTTTTATTCAGTTTAACTGTATGAGGACAGGCAAGGTTATCATACATTCACACAGCCTGATAAAGACTTTCTTATATAACACATTTCAGACTATTAATTGAAATTTCTTCTTGCACAATAACTCATTCATTTTCTTTAGTAGATCCAACAGAGAGGCTGCCAGAGCAGCAAACCCCTTCATAAAGTAATAATAATATAATATAAGGCTTAAGAACTACCTAATATAATGAACATTCCACAGCCTCAGCCAATTCAAAATCACTTTAATTTTCTCAGACAAGGGTCTGATCTTCCCTCCCTCAATAATGTAGCCTATAAACTTCATTTCCTGCATCCTAAATTAACATTTTGAGGGTTTCATATAGAACTCATGTGCCTTCAGTGTCAAGAGAACATACTCAACATATTTGAGATGCTCTTCATATGAGTTGGAAAAGACTAAAATGTCATCTAAATATACCAGATATTAGTAGCTATTTTCTTCTCACAGGATGGTATTCATCATCATCTGAAATATAGCAGGCATATTTATAAGACCTATTAGTAGTATAGTTCACTCAAATTTACCCTATTAAGTATTAAAGGTAGTCTTCAGAATAGATATCTCTCCCACACAAACTTGATAGAAGTCAGATAAAAGATCAATCTTTATGAGATATTTTGCATCACCCATAGTATCAAGCTGCTATTAAATTCACAGGAGGGAATAGCTATTCTTTTCTATAATCAAATTGAGCATCTAATAGTCAATATACATGTATTATTTGCCATGAGGTTTCTTCACAAAAAGCACTGGAAACCCCCACAGACTTAAGAAGGGTCATATGAGACCCCATTTCAGTAGTTCTTCAATCTACTGTTGCTGTTCCTCTAAATGCACCTGTAAGAGAAGATATACATTAATATTAATTAGTCATAAGTTCTTAATGTTAATCTTATGAATGAATTCTCATTCAGGCAGTAACTTCAGTAGCAAGGCAGTTCAGAAGATATTACTATATTTAAATAGTAGAGCTTTCATACATTTCTCCTCTCTAGAATCAATTAGTATAGGCAGTTTCTTAGATTCATCCTTTTACTGCATAATATACAATATTATCTCCACATGGCCCTTACAGCCTATTTAACATATCTGATGAGATGTCATGAGATTGAGGTTTTCAACCTGAAGAGCACCAAACATGCATTACATATCATGAGGAAGAATTTTATGAACCTTTTTCTTTCTATTAGTTAGTCTCATGCAGCATATTACTCAATCAATATTCAGATTAAATCATTTAAATCAATCTAATTCTAAGATGAGATCATATTTAATATTAGCAAGCTCATACATTCAGATCCAACAGAATCATCCTTCAAAGTATAGGGGGAATTTGATTCAGGCAGGTAAGAGGATTCATTTTTTGTCTAGAAGTTTTACCCACTTGAGGTCCTCCACACATAAGGCCTCTAGTAATTAACATGAGATATGATCTTCAATATGGATCATGAAAGTACTTATATCAGCTAGTGCTCAGATAAGCATCATACAGTCAGTTCTAATAAGATCTAAATATATTAGTAATCCCCCTCTAACTGTATTTAAGTGTTCTTTCAACTCATTAACTTTCTTCTCTAATTTCATCAGTCATCATTCTACATTTATAGGATCTAGTGGATCATACAGATCCTTCAGTTCAGAAACCTGCAAGGCTTTCCACAATCAATTAGCAAGCACCCCAGGACTTACTAATTCTACAAGTTTTTTACTTCCTTATTCTTAGGATTCATGGGGCAAGTCTGAACACCATGATTCAGACAACCACAATGAAAACAGACTTTATACCTCTTGCACCATAATTTTCAGACTTAGCTATTCTTCTTTGAAGGATTCAGAGCTTCAATGATCACATTAAGATTAATATCTATGACATCAGAATCATATGGTACTACTATAAGAGCATGCATGTTTCTGAAAGTGTAGTTTGCTGAATTTAAATACTTCAGGACAGTTTCCTAATAAAAAAGAATGTTATAGACTTTCTGAATAATCTTCAGGTGAACATCTAAATAATTCCATTCACTTTTCATGACATCAGACACAAACATGATAAAGAAATCCAGTAGGTTCTGAGGCAGGAGTTGTAGGATCACCTTATTATATAATCTATTAAAATTAGCATAGTATAACATCAGATTCTTAGTTTAATAAAGATTTATAAATTATTTATTACACTTCATATCAGCATCTAGTTCTTCAAAGTTTCTAATGACCTAGTATGCAAAATCCTCCCACATCTTAGAAAGAGAGTAATTAAGTGGATCATTCAAATAGAGTTTCTCAAAACTTTTCTAAAGGTTTTTAGTACTCCTACAAAGTAAGTCAGCACCTCTAAAGACCTTCTAATAACTCATAAGGTTCTTTCCTGTGAGCTCCTACTCATTCTAAAAGTAAGCTTCTATCTTAATAACCTATCATGCAGCTATATCATCCTTACACAGCCCATCATACATCAGAGGTTTTACTATCTCAAATATTTTGATATACCCTAAAGTAGGTAATTCATTTCCTCAATCATCATCCCTTTACTCAGCTATTCATCCTAATGATAGATTATATTCAGTCAGAGTGCTAATGCTCAGTATAAGAATGATCAGTCTATTAGTAATTCATGTAGATAGAAAGAGACTATTAGATTATTCTCTTACCTAATATTAGAGATTGAAGATCTGATCATGCAAGATCAATTCTGAGTTCACTTAATTTCAGTGTGCATTGGTGAGTTCCTCCTTAAAAGCATTATTTCAGATTTGGATGTTATGCAGATCATCTACTAACTTCATGATGAATTCCTTATTCATCTAAATGAATTACATATTCTCATGATAGATAGTATCTCTCATTTGCTCAGTTACAGCCTTACAGTCATGCAAGATGGCTTGAAAGATGCTATTCTGAGCTTCTGAGACTTTATCAGCAGAAATCAGATGAAGCATCCATTGAATGACATCTCACAGTTCAGATAATAGTTAATAGATATTGCCAGGGCTCTGATTATAGGCTCCAATGGAGGTATCCTGTAGTTCAGAATTCATTATTACATTATGAGAGGTTTTCAGCTTATAAAAAGGTAAGGAAGATTCTTGTAGAAAAAGTTTGAGAATATTGCTTTTATCTCTCATCTCAGTAGACATTTCTGAGACTTTTATATTCATATGATAGAGGATATAGCCTTCTCCAGAATTGCTGACTACCCCTCTTTTATCTTAGGAAATCATCAAGATTACTATTACTTATACATAATTATATTATTCATCTGGGGTTAGATTGCATGATCTTGCATCTGGCTACATAGCATTTATGTTCTATTTTATAAGGATGTTTTCTAGTAAATCTCAGGTGATTTTATAAGATCATCTGATATGATATGATGAGCTATCTCATCAGCAGAAAGCCACATTACTCAGCTATATAAACAGTCAGCATTTAGACATACTATCAGATGTGATTTTAAAAGTGTCTAATTATGTGAAAATTATGGAAAAGATTGTGTGATTATATACAATGAGATAGGCAAAGCTATAATACAAAAAAGAGTGTAGTATGTAGTAGTGTCAGGTAGCATAATAGAGCTACATATAATTATATGAACTAATCATATGATTCTGAAAACCACATCTTTCCTCACTAAACTTAACTTCACCCTAAAGATAGTCATTTGAGGTAGAATTACATAATTTATTAATTACACTAACTCAATTTAGTCATAATACTAAGTAATTAACCCCTCTTGCACAAAACAAAATATCATACTATCCCACCTCTTAAGAAAAACAACTTCTTAATTGCCCCTCTCATGACACTTACTAATCATACTAATGAAGAATAGATAACTATAAGAAGAAGATTGAGAAGTATTATTTCTTTAGCATGCACCTAGCTGCCTCTAATTTTATCACTAAACATATAAACCTCCTTATAGATAATAAGAATTCCATAGTTACTAAGTCCTCAGAGACTAATGAGGATTATTTACTCAATCTAGTATCTAAATCCTCAGTTTAAATCTTTCAGCTCAGAGTCAAGTCTGCCACACACATCTCAGTCTATTTACCCACACTATTTACCTCTATCCTTATCATGGTCTATCATATCATTCCTAGCTCCTACACAATAGATCTAGATTCATTCAAAGAAATCCACTACAAATTTACTATCCTTCTAGCCTTCATACTATCTCCCCTAATATTCTCACTCATTATTATAATACTTTTCTGTAGGACTTCACAGAATAAATACATCATCCTGTTCAAGTATCTATCTACTAATAATGCACAGAAGGTTACTCACACTCTGACTGAGATAGAAAGTATTATTTATGTACTTAAATATTATCATAAGATTCTTAAGGCTCTCAAGCTTTAGACTCACACAGCCCTACTTCCTGCCTAAAATGAAAAAAAAAAAAAATTTTTTATAATTTCAAAATCCTTATTCATTTTTCATACATATAGTTAGATTTTTAGGGAATAGCTCTTACAGCCTCATAGTCTAAAAATATGAGACTCTATTTTTTAGCTTCCCCTTCCTAACTCATATAACTTCTACTAACCATTTGAAAAGAACACCACACCCATACAAAGAAAATTACAGGAACAAAATAATGATAAAAATGATTAGGTTCAGTAGAAAGCATATATTTACACATTTATTTTCTGCCCTATATAATTATACTGTTATATAACTCTATTAGTTCAAATCACTATAACAAATAGTTCTGAAAAACTAACTTTACTTAACTCTTAGATATTTTCTTAAGCTTCATCAGCTTGATCTAGTACATCTACCAACACTTCTGAAGATTCATCCTCTATTAATTCTATAAATAAACTGATATAGATAGTTAAATCCCTCTCTGAATCCTATTTTCTGTAATTCAACCCATGTGCAAATTAATCACATTTTTCTTTTTGTTTTTTCCAGCCTTCTCTCTAGCACTGATGGCATCTGAGGATCATGCAGCCTGCTATTATTTCATTACTTATCAGTTCACATGGGTGCCTTATAGCTTCTAAGGCCTCTCATTCCTTTCATATGATAGTCAAAAGTTCCAAGTAAGTGATATCATCTAGTTCATACACATTAATGATTTCTCTGACTTCCAAGGGCTTCTCAATCATGATGTCCTTTTTCTTTAGTGCAGATAAAATCACTGTAAATAACTATAATCCCTTAGGATTATCCATTTCAGCCTCTATCAGTTACAAGTCATTGATGAGATATCATAGGACTTGGCTCCCTAATTCCTTAAGTACATACATGCCAAGTAGGTGAGCTTTTATTACTCAATACAGTCTAAACTACTTTAGCTGAAATTTTTTAGGTCTCTTATTTCAGATGAGGACCTATTATCCTTTCTTGATGCTACTCTTTATTACAAGAGAATCTCTAATCCTTTTTGAATGGATTGCACAATTAAGTAGCAACTCATTTGCCTGAGCCCATATATTTATAATGACTTTTATCCTTAGCTTAGCATCATCTATTATCAGATCCTCCCCCACCAAATCAGACACATCCTTCAGGATGCAAGGTTGTAGGCCATATAAAAAATAAAATAGTGAGCACTTTATGACTGAGTATTGATAAACTTATATTGTAAAAAGCATTTATAAAAGATACTCATCCTATAACCTTATTAATTTTCCCATGAGATATTTCATCAGCATCTGACCCAGAATCCTATTTAGTCTCTCTACCTTTCTATTAGTATGTAGGTGATAAGGCATTATCATACAGTGCTTTATCTATAGTTATATCATAAAGTGCCTGACACCCCCTCCCACTAGATTCATTCTATTATTCATGAATCATCAGGATCTCTCATAGCATACTATAGTTCATATAAATGTCTTCATATAAAAATCAGACATCTATCTCCTCCTTCACATCAGAAACAGCTTTTACTAGAGATCAGCTAGTCATGTAGTTAATGGTTATGATAATTCAGTAGTTCCCATTCAGCATGCAAGAAAGAATACTAATAAGATCAATCCTCTAATATTTAAAAGGCTAAATTATATTACTAACCTGATGCTGTACTTTCTTACACTCTAGCCCTAGCTTAGAGCCTCATGTCACCTGACAGTTCAGATATTACTTCATAAAATCCTGAACATTATTTTTCATGCCTAGCTAGTAGGCATGCATTTGCAAGATACCTAGCAGGCTGAAACTCCTAAGATGTCTAAACTTGCAGTATAATTAAGCAACTAAATCTCAGCAGAATAGAGGCTTAAAATAGGGAGTCTTAGTATAACTAAGATTATAATATAGTATAATATCATCCTTTAATTTTCCCAGCTTCATGAGACCACATATTTTCTCAATGACACATACAAGCTTCAGATCCTTTAGTTTTTCATTTACATTAAGTCTTTTGAGTATAGTTTCATATCATTCTATTTCATCTAAATCCTCAATGGCATTCAGAACAATCTCTCCTTATATAAGATTTATAGGACCCTCTCCCATAAAGTCAGATCTACAACTAATGATATCAGAAATAATCACTTCTATTCTCTTATAATATTTGAGAAGGATGTTATATTCTTAAAACTCAGATACTCATTATGCAAGACACTTCAATGAATATTTTATAATATAAAGATACATAAGACTCTCATGATCTATAATCACTATTATCTATTAATTATTTTCAATATATCAGTACTATATACATAGTATGTGTTATATCACAAGAAGTTCTTTCTTATGTACCAGATAATTCAGTTCAGCATCCAAGAGCTTTCATCTATCATACACAACTAGGTGGAGTTTCCCATCCAGGCCTTCTTGCAACAGGACACACCCAATCACCCACTTGAAAGCATTGATCTCAATTGTGAAAGCTTTTATCCAGTCTGACTGTATGAGAACAGACAAGGTTGTCATACATTCACACAGTCTAATGAAGGCTTTCTCACATGATGTATTTTAGACTATCAATTAAAATTTCTTCTTATATAATAGCTCATCCATTTCCTTTAATAGATCTAATAGAGGGGCTGTCAGAGCAGTGAACCCCTTCACAAAGTAATAATAATATAATGTAAGGCCTAAGAACTACCTAATATGATGAACATTTCATGGTCTTAGTCAATTCAAAATTGCTTTGATTTTCTCAGGTAAGAATCTGATCTTCCCTCTCCTAATAATGTAGCCCATAAACTTCATTTCCTGCATCCTAAATTAACACTTTGAGGGTTTCATATAGAGCTCATGTGCCTTCAGTGTTGAGAGAACATACTCAACATGTTTAAGATGCTTTTCATATAAGTTGAAAAAGATCAGAATATCATCTAAATATATCAGACATCAACAGCTATTTCCTTCTTACAGGACAGTATTCATCATTATCTGAAATGTGGCAGGCATGTTTGTGAGACCTATTAGTAGTACAATCCACTTAAATTTATCTCATTGAGTATTAAAGGTAGTCTTCAGAATAGATATCTTTCCCACACAAACTTAGTAGAAGTCAGATAAAAGGTCAATCTTCATGAGATATTTTGTATCACCTACAGTGTTAAGCTGCTATTAAATTTGCAGGAGGGGATAGCTGTTCTTTTTCATAACTGAATTGAGCATCTAATAGTTAATATATATGCACCATTCATCATAGAGTTTCTTCACAAAAAGCACTAGAAACCCCCACAGACTTGAGGAGGATTATATGAGGCCCTATTTCAGTAGTTCTTCAATCTGCCATTACTATTCCTTCAAATATACCTGCTGCCCTGCAAGAGAGGATACACATTAATATTAATCAATTGCAAGTCCTTAGTGTTAATCTCATGAATGAATTCTCATTCAGGTAGTAACTTCAGCAGCAAGATAGTTCAGAAGATATTACTATATTTAAATAGTAGGGCTTTCATACATTTCTCCTCTCTAGAATTAATTGGTACAGGCAGTTTCTCAGGTTTATTCTTTTACTGCACAACATACAACATCATCTTCACATAGCCCTTACAGCCCATTCAATGTATCTAATAGGACATCATGAGATTAAGATCTTCAACCTGAGGAGCACCAAACATACATCACATATCATGAGGAAGAATTTCATGAACTTTTTTCTTTCTGTTAGTTAGCCTCATACAGCACATCACTCAATTAATGTTCAGATTAAATCATTTGAATTAATCCAATCCTAAGATGAGATTATATTTAATATTAGCAAGCTTACACACCCAGATCCAATAGGACCATCCTCCAAAGTGTAGGGGAAATTTAATTCAGGCAGGCAAGAGGATTCATTTTTTGTCCAGAAGTTTTACCCACTTGGGGTCCTCCACATGCAAGGCCTCTAGTAATTAGCATGAGATATGATCTCTAATATAGACTATAGAAGCACTCATATCAGCTAGTGCTCAGACAAGCACTATACAGTCAGTTTCAATAAGACCTAAATATATTAGTAATCCCCCTTTAACTACATTTAAGTGTTCCCCTAACTCATCAATTTTCTTCTTTAATTTCATTGATTATCATCTCACATTCATAGGATCCAGTAGATCATGCAGGTCCTTCAGTTCAGAAACCTGCAAGGCTTTTCACAATCAATTAGTAAGTGCCCCAGAACTTACTGATCCTACAAGTTTTTTACTTCCTTATTCTTAGAATTTATGAGGCAAGTCTGAACACTATAGTTCAGACAACCACAATGAAAATAGGCTTTATACCTCTTACATCATGATTTCCAGACTTAGCTGTTCTTCTTTGAAGGATTTAGAGCTTCAACAATTACATTAAGATCAATATCCATGGCATCAGAATCATGTAGCACTACCACAGAAGCATGTATGTTCCTGAAAGTGTAATTTACTGAATTTAAGTACTTCAGGGCAATTTCCCAATAAAAAAGAATATCATAGGCTTTCTGAATAATCTTCAGGTGAACATCCAAATAATTCCATTCACTTTTCATGACATCAGACACAAACATGATAAAGAAATCTAGTAGGTTCTGAGGCAGAAATTATAGAATTACCTTGTTATATAACCTATTAAAATCAGCATAGTATAACATTAGGTTCTTGATTTGGCAAAGATCTATAAATCATTTATTACACTTCACATCAGCATTTAGTTCTTCAAAGTTTCTAATGACCCAGTGTGCAAAATCCTCCCACATCTTAGAGAGGGAGTAATTAAGTGAATCATCTAAATAGAGTTTCTCAAGACTCTTTCAAAGGTTTTTAGCACTCCCACAAAGTAAGTTAGTGCCCCTAAAGGCCTTCTGACAACTCATAGAGTTCTTTCCTGTAAGCTCTCATTCATTCTAAAAGTGAGCTTCCATCTTGGCAACCCATCACACAGCTGTGTCATTCTTATACAGCTCATCATACATCAGGGGTTTTACCATCTCAGACATTTTGATATACTCTGAAATAGGTAGTTCATTTTCCCAATCATCATCCCTTTACTCAGCCATTCACCCTAATAGTAGATTATGTTCAGTTAGAGTGCTAATGTCTAGTATAAGAATGGTCAGTCCATTAGTGGTTCATACAAACAAAAAGGGACTGTTGGATCATTTTCTTACCTAATATTAGAGATTGAAGATCTAGTCATGCAGGATCAATTCTAAGTTCATTTAATTTCAGTGTGTATTGATAAGTTCCTCCTTAAGAGTATTATTTTAGATTCAGATGTTATGCAGATCATCTACTAACTTCATGATGAATTCCTTATTCATCTAAATGAATTATATATTCTCATGATAGACAGCATCTCTCATCTGCTCAGTTACAACCTCACAATCACACAAGATGACTTAAAGAATGCTATTCTGAGCTTTTAGGACTTCATCAGCAGGGATCAGATGAAGCATCCATTGGATGACATCCTACAGTTCAGGTAATAATTAGCAGACATCACTAGAACTCTAGTCATAGGCTCCAATGGAGGTATCCTGCAGTTTAGAATTCATTATTGTATCACAAGAGGTTTTCAGCTCATAGAAAGGTAAGAAAGATTCTTGTAGGAAGAGTTTGAGGATGTTATTTTTATCTCTCATTCTAGTAGACATTTCTGAGACTTTTATATTCATATGATAGAGGGTATAGCCTTCTTCAGAATCACTGACTACCCCTTTCTCATCTCAGGAAATCACCAAGGTTGCTGTTACTTATACATAACCATATTATTTATTTAGGGTTAGATTGTATGACCTTGCATCCAGCTACATAGCATCCACATTCTGTCTTGCAAGGGTGTTTTCTAGCAAATCTCAGGTGATTTTGTAGGACTATCTGACATGACACAATGAGCTATTTTATTGGTGGAAAGCCACATTGCTCAGCTATATGAACAGCCAGCATTTAGACATGCTACCAGATGTGATTCTAAAGGTGTCTAATTGTGTGAAAACTATGGAAAAGATCATGTGATTATATACAATGAGATAGGCAAAGCCATAGTACAAAAAGAGGTGTAGTACATAATAGTGCCAGGTGGTGCAATAGGGCTACATATAATCATGTGAACTGGTCACATGATCCTGAAAACCACAAGTATACCTACATCTTACTGATTTCAGGTGGGGGAATTATAGAATCAGAGTAGTAGTAGGTAAGAATAAAATTAATAGCCTTATAAACCTATTTAAATGTTAGTGAGTAGTTTATATAATTCATTTAATTAATTTACTCTATAATTACCCCTTCTTGAGCATCTGTGAGCTTCTTATTCATGAGAATATTAGTAGTTCATGGTTAATGGCCATTAATCCTTCTCATGAGTTATCTGTAAGGGACATCATATTCTTGTGCTAAAGATAATATTTTAACAGTTGGATTGCATTGATATGTGATTAAGGCCTGCTAAACATAATTCTTGATGATTTCTTGATTATCTAGTATTATGGTAGTTGGATATTGATAATTTGAGAAAAAATGCATTGAAAATTGATGTTTTTATTATATCAGTGTTTTTACCATTTTAGTGTAGCATACCTAGAAGAGGTGCAGTGCAAGGAGCTGCATGCTGAAAGGTACTGCAGGCTGCCAAGAACATAGTAGGCTTAGCAGTATAAATATAATTAATATTCTTAATAGATGATGGAGGTGGACAGACAGACTAGATCTGAAATCAGGTGAAATGAGATAGAAGTCACTTAGCTAAAATTAGTTGCCAGTTAGTTAATGGAAGCCACATCAGTATAGTGGTCTATAGTGATAAATATCTGTAATGCAAAATTTCATGTTTTACACTTGAAATTCTTATTACCACATATGCACACATACCAGTTAAAATCAGTAAGAAGATTATTAAGTTCTGATGTAATATTTTTTTTTTTAGAATTTAAAAGTTTAATAAAAAAATCAACACTCCCTCCTATCAAATCAATCTAAGCAATCAGAGAACTTATACTTTATCATCATCTTCTGAAGTTTCTACACCAGCTGCATATCATAAGGCTGAATTATTACACACTTAGTATAAATAATAAGGTAGTTTGCCACTAATTGTTTTCATATCAGTATGTTAAATAACTAATAAGAGTATTTAAATAGATAATATACTTTTAAGTTCAGAAATTAGAGCTATCTCTACTACTTCCTACAGTACTTTCAGTGTAGAAGCTTAAATGTAGATGTCCTTTTCTTCTTTTCTATTAACTATAATCTTATATATAAGTTAATAGAATGAAGTATAGTATATTAAGAGTTCTGTAGATTTCTAGTATCTTCAGATCTCTCATATTATAATAGCTAGAAGTTATTAATATTAATATATCAATCTTTATATTAATATTATAATTAACTTACTATTAGGATATCAACAGTGAGATTTCTTTACTTGTTCAGTTCTTAGTGTTGATAGTTGCTTGCTTCCAGTCAATTTTCTTGCTACCTTACCAGTAAGATTCTTTATGAGTATCTTTTCTTTAATGATACATCTAGCTGTTTGTTTTATCCTCATCATCTTTTGCAATTAGTATATAAACTGACATTCAACTAGAAACTAATAGTTATACTTACTTTGCAGAAAGGAGCAGCAGGGGCACATCAAGTAAGGCATAAAGAAAGGGAGAATAAAAGAAGAATATAAGACAGATAAAGGTAGAAAATAAAAGGAAGTAGGAAAAGAAAATATATTTAAGATAATAAACTCCCAGTTAACTATATCACTTAATGTGTTATTCAATAAAAACATACTAATAAAAATAATAAATAAGTTCTTCTTTTTGATCCTTTTTGCTTCTATCTATTCTATTTTGTCTCTTTATACTAATTATTCTTATAATCAGTAATTATTACTCTTATTTCTATAGATCTTTCTGCCTCTGCCTCCCTGCCTATCTCTACCTTCACACATTTATCTCCATATGTCCACCTCTACACATCTACCTCTCTAACTGAAAAAATGGGTCACCATGGCCCTAAGCCTGGAACTACTACTAGTAGTCAAAAGAAACCTGAAGAGTACTCAACAAACCTATTCTCACAAAAGAATCATGCATGGCTTGCCAAGCTCTCTACTGATGAGCTTGCCCTTAATCAAGCAAAAAATGCTAACTAAGCTGCTGAGAATTATCACCTTCAAAAGCTCCATACTACAGTAAAATATAAGGAGGCAAATGAGGATGTTCACAAGAAACTTAAGGCTACAAAGAGAGCTAAGATTAAAAGGAAATAGTAAGTAATAACTTATTTAATTTCATACTAACTCATCATATATTAATTTAATTATTATAGAGTAAGAACTGGCATTACTATAGCAGTACTTAAAGAAAATCAGGTAACTACTCTCAATGAAATGTAAGTTATATAAAACTTTTATTTATTTTCTATGGCTGTTTCTAATATTCTGACTATCTAGGATTACTATATGGAAATATATAACCTAGTCAAAGGACACCATGCAGGAGGCAAAGTGGCACCTTAAGGATAAAAAAGAGTTTGGGAGTGATAAAATACCTATAGATGAGCAAGCAGAAAAGGCCTATACAGATAGAATAAAGAAGATAGTAAATAGAACTAATTTTAATTAGCTAATTTATACCTAGTAAATATAGGAATGATTAAAAATTAAAAAGCATGTGAAAAATAAAATTCAGTTGCTGAAGTATAGTACTATTTAAATCCATCACATGTTTAGGCCTGAGCTCTCAATGTTAAAGGTTATAGTAGTTAGTGAGAGTAGAAAGCTGCTAGTAGTTTAGAACTAGATAGTTACAGAGAGGGTAATGAAAGAGGATAAGGTCTTTAAGGTCTATAAATGTATAATAAAGGTTCTGAAGGGGGGGGTCACAGTAAAAGAGTTTAACTAGATGAACTAGTAGCTAGATGAGTTTCTAGTATTTCTTCCTGATAATTAAATACATTCAGTGTGAAATTATTGCAATCTTTATATTAATCATTAATTCATGAGAGCACTAATTATGTCTTTACTGTGTGGCAGCTTGACAGCTACAGCATAAGCATAATTAGCATGTAAAATAGAATACATAATAGTTTCCTTGGCAACTATTATTTATTTATCATTTATTTTTAATCTTTTCCTAACTACAAGGTTTTTTTTTCTACTTTCTTTCTTTCTTTTTTTACATCCCTGGCCTCATATATCTCTTTTATCATGTCTTTCCCTGGTGAATTTATTTTAAATCTCTACCAAGATCTAATCCATGATCTCATTGAATAAGGCCTAACCCAATGAAATATTCTTTAATACCTAAAGGATGAAAAATACCTCACTGTTAGTCATACTACTCTAACTGAGTCATTAAAATACTGAAACATTTCCAAGTATTAAAAACTAGAGGATAATGATGAAGTATAGAGTATCATTTAGAACTTATTCTTCAGGGGTTTACAGAATGATGAAATGCTATGAATCCTTAGTGACAAAGAATATAAACTCAGCCAACATGAATTATATTAAATTTGAAAACATATTGGGCTTCCACAGCAACAGAATGACTATGATACAGAGGAAATACAGCAGGAACTACTAGAGACTATTCAGAAAGAGCTTGATGATGATTTTATTCAAGTATTTAAATGTAGATATCTTTATATATATTTTCAATAGAAAAGCTATGCTATCTCTCAGTAAGAAACCTTAAATGAAGTGATATGATAATTGCAATAAAAGCTAATATAAGAATTTAATTATAAGAATCATCTATTCAATATAATTCATCAGCTTGATCCTAATAGGATTAACTGCTAACTTAATGACCTTCAATGCCATCATAGAATATATATCATTTCAGGTCCAAATTATCTGTGGTTTGTTGATGGGTATTGCAAGTTTAATCACTGAGGAATTAAGATTTATACAGCTATCAATACATATTCTCAATATATTGTTTGAATATATGTTGGGATCAGCTGCTAAACTGCTGTCTCTATTCTCTAATAATATCTTAATACTCTTGAGACAAACCAGGTTTTCCCACAGGTTATTTACTTGGATTAGGGTATTGAAACTCCCATGATGACTGCAGCCCAGTTTAAATTGTACCAGCAAATTAACTCTGATATATCATTTGATTAATGCTATTAATATGGAACTAGCACTGCTAATCAACATATTGAGGCTTGATGGAGCTAGCTTGCAAAGGAATTCATAAATCCTTAGAGAGTAAGTTAATCATTATATTTATTATATCATCTTAATATCAAGACTAACATCTAATTCTTTCATCTTCTAGTCTTATTTTTAAAGACTCAGCCACTGAAATCATTACCAGCAAGATATACTTTCTGATCACATTGCCTTTCTTACAGTTTATATGCTAATTATGCAAGATGGGGTTCTAAAATATGTTAGTGTTTAAAACAACCATTACATTCATTCAAAATACTAGTAATCATATAGTATTTATGGATGTCCCTGGGTGCTTTATAATCATCTAAAAAATGCTAAATAGTATGATTTAACATCTAATTCAAGGGTCCTAAAAGACTTACAGGATCAGTATTCTAGGTGAGGTAAGTAGAGTACTTCTTTATACTGTGTTTTAGAGAGAGTTATACTAATATATAGTAGATATTGATGAGTATCTTCCTGCTGAGATAAAAAAATGATGTAGGGATTATATTCATGAGAAGAGATACCTAATAGAAAGAATAATCATAACTGATGCTCTACTAGATGGTCATCAAATGCATACTATTATATATATAGACCTTTATGTAGCCATCTAATAGCATATTAATTCTAGACTTACACCAATCCTGAGGAAATCTTCTAAACTAACTGGTGCATGAGACTAGCAATCAGATCTGAAGAATATAGACTTTACTGCTATTCTAAAGATGACACTATCTTCTGAGGTAGAGAAATAGACAATGTGGTTTTCTATCATATATTCTATTATTATAATAGTTTACTAAATTTAATTTCTTTCATGAAGCTCTACATGAGCAGATAAAGGTAGTTTGCAGACCCTTCCCTATCTTTTTGATTTAATTCCTTTTATGAAGCTTTAAGTCCCTGCCTATCTTTTTGATTTAATTTCTTTCATGAAGCTCCAAATCCCTGCCTGTCTTTTTGATTTAATTCCTTTCACAAAGCTCTCTATATTCATCAATTCAATTTCTTTTATAAATGTTTGTTGATTTAATTCCTTTCATGAAGCTCCCTATGTTCATCAATTTGATTCCTTTTGTGAAGCTCCCTATATTTATCAATTTGATTCCTTTTGTGAAGCTCTCTATGTTCATCAATTTGATTCCTTTCATGAATGTTTATTGATTTAATTCCTTTCATGAAGCTCCCTATATTTATCAATTTAATTCCTTTTGTGAAGCTCTTTATGTTCATTAATTTGATTTCTTTTGTGAAGCTTCCTATGTTCATCAATTTAATTCCTTTTGTGAAGCTCCCTATATTCATTGATTCAATTCCTTTTGCAAAGCTCTCTATCTTTATTAATTCAATTCCTTTTGTGAAGCTCTCTATATTCATTAATTCAATTCCTTTTGTGAAGCTTCCTATATTCATTAATTTGATTTCTTTCACAAAGCTCTCTATATTTATTAATTTAATTCCTTTTGCAAAGCTCCCTATCTTCATCAATTTAATTTCTTTTGCAAAGCTCTCTATATTCATCAATTCAATTCCTTTCATGAAGCTTCCTATATTCATTAATTTAATTCCTTTTAATTATAAATACCTGGCTCTTCTCTACTTCTCTATCTTTTTTTCACTTTCATTAAATATCTTCTCTCCTATCAAAGATCTTTAACATTCTCCTTCCCACAACATACCAACTATAATCACTTTGAAATCCTTTTACTATTTCTCTTCTTCCTGGAAAAGAAAATCCTCCCTCCTCTAATATCCTTTATAAGATATTACCTTCTATATGAAAGATGTAAGTATAAACTCTTAACACTATAATAAAAAAATAGTAAGACTGATATGATATATAGATCAGCTAATTACAACTATAAAATACTCTCTATTGCTAGCTAAAAGCTAATATGCTTCTACTGTATTCTCCCCTCTGATGCCTAGGTACTGCTAGCCCAGTATGAGAGGACTGTGATATACATATAAAATATCATCAATCTTACTCACTTCATCTATCCTCAAACCTTGCAAATGAATGCAATATTGATTCAATCCTGTGAATAATAATGTAATAGATAATCAATATAGTGTCTCTATAATCTCTATTAATTAAGCTGCCAGTATTGATCATTCCCCTTCTGTGTTCAAGTTCCCAGCCATTTTAGGGGGTGTTATGGAAACTATATATGAAATAATCACCCTAGCTAATGCAATGTACAGAATATATATTAAAATGTCCCTCTCTCTTTAACTCTCCCTTTAGGCCCTCCTCTACCTCCTATACCTTCTGCCAGTAGCTAGCCTAGGTCTACACCCAATAACCTCATTATTATTAATTGAGTGGAGGGTTAGATGATCTCCTCCCCCAGGAGGTAGTTTTAGAGGCTTTGAAATCTGAATGAACCTTACTTTATCTCTTTTAGTTAGTTTTATTAGCTTTTTTTTTAGACACTTAATTTCAAGAGGTAGAGCTGACTCTCTACCTGGGCTTTTTACTGTCTCTTTTCCTTCTACTTTATATGTATGGCTGGGTTGATTTTAGGTGCTAGTTTTGATTTTTTAAGTGTGGATCTAGCATCTAGCCTTTATCTTTTCCTTTTCCTTTTGTTTTTGCTTCATACAGGTGTGGCTGCATTATTATTTCAGGCTGCATAGTTAAAAATACAACAAGTTTCTTATGGGAAAAAGCTAGTAGAATCCATTGATTATTTACTTTATATATATGGTATCTATTGTATATATGTAGCTGGCCAGCAGTGGGTTAGCTGTGGTGATATCATAATAGAGATTATAGAGCCACTACAAGAAGAGAGGGTGGAAAATATATATATAAGTTACAAATATTTCTATTTTAGTTTGATATCCTACAACATCACATTAATATATCAAATCACTGTAAAGAAGAGATAAAACTATATATTTATTCTCTATCTATTAGATTTATAACCTTAATATAGATTTTCCATCTATAATAAACCATCATTGGTGATTCTTTGTAGAGTATTCTAATAGTAGCTAAATATCATGATATTATTTATCCCACATTACAAGAAGTATCAGAATCAAATTATTGGCCTGTAACTCAGTTGAAATATAGATATTATAATCTATAGTTTAAATCATGATAATAGTACTTAACTTATTTTTTTTTTCCACTCTGCTCCCAGAAGTAGAGTTTAAAGCTACTTACATAATCATTTATCTTAGCAATTTTTTTAGCAATTTTTATATCATAAATATTTCACAACATTTCAATCTATGAATTCCATTCATTCCAATTATCTTCTACCATGCTCTGAATGAGATTCTGCTCTAATATCCCTAAATTCCTCCATGAGAAATGATGTGATACTACTACTACCTGCTCATACTATGATGAAGTCAATTCAAAGCTTTCTTCTACTTCTTGAAATCTTACTCCTCAACTTTCTACCTCAATAAAGAAATTTAATTTAATAATTATTATTAATGATAGTTCTTTAGCTCTAAAGTCTTCACTATCAGCTCTTCTTAATTGAAACTTAGTAAATCATATCTAATAACAAGCCATTCAAAAAATACAAAGAGAAGATGATCATCATCCTCATGAGTCATGCTAAATTACTAACCTACAGTGTGTGATCAAAACTTACTACACTGAAAACTGAAAAGATATTAATACCTAATATTAGATCAAAATCACATAAATTACTTCTTCACCTATAAAAGTGTGAATTTCTGAATTTAGCTCTGGAAACCTATACCACCTGATCATTACTAAATAAAGCTTATATTTTTTCTTTTATTATTAATATGTTGCTAACTACTGGCATACCAACTATACAGATAAAATTCAGACTTTGATTAGTTCCTAGAGTTCATTTTTAATAATAACTGAGTTTATAATAGTTATTACATATCATTTGAACTACTAATAATGGGGTCAGAAACTTAAACACCTCTCCCCTGTGGACACATTTATTGTAAGTAATGTCTCAGTTAAGAATGAAGCAACAAAATTAACCTCCAGTGTATGGAAATTAAGCACTAATAAGCTTCTTAAGCAATTTAAATTCAAAATAAATACTCATTCAATAACCACTGATATTCATATCTGTCTTGTTACATTTAATGACTCCAAGGGTGAGTTTGAGAAGATGTATACTCCAAGCCCTATAAAAAAGAAATCAAAATTGAAAAAGCAGCCAATCAAAAAAGAACAATCTATTTCACCATCTTTCAAAAAGGAACAATCTATCTCACTATTTGTTAAAAAGGAATAATTTACCTCACCCTCTTTCAATATTTCATCTTTTTTTAAGTGACCCTGAGAAGACTCCTCCAATCTTAGTGAGTTTGACTGGCAAGCATATATATAAAGATATATAATAAAGACAGAACCTACTAATGAACCAAACATTAAGATTAAGAAGATAATTAAAGCCAATGTAAATGAGGAGGAGGATGAGGATGCTAAGAGAGAATAAAATGCTAATAAAGAGAAAGAAAGGAAGGAGAAGAAAAAGAAGAAAAAAAAGGAGAAAAAGAAGAAGAAGAAGGAAAAGAAGGAGAATGAAAAGAAAGAGACCCCTCTAGATGATCCTACAGAGTAAATATGGGGTTAGAAAAATAGAAAATGATTTTATTCATAC
Organism: Emmonsiellopsis sp. PD_33; assembly: GCA_032988165.1. Taxonomy (NCBI): domain Eukaryota; kingdom Fungi; phylum Ascomycota; class Eurotiomycetes; order Onygenales; family Ajellomycetaceae; genus Emmonsiellopsis; species Emmonsiellopsis sp. PD_33. Next base: position 185,950 of record JANTQF010000019.1, read on the forward strand.
TATATGTATGTTTTTCTCTTTCATTCTTATCATTCTATAATACTAACAGTCAGACCTACTCTTACTGATTATAGCCCTTCCTTTCTACATCTAGTATCTCTTTATCTTTAGTTTTTCCATATATTACTTGTCTACAGCTGATTCAACACTACTTAGACTATCTTCTTTATTTTTAATTAATAATTTTATTTCTCTTGATTACCATCTTTAATAAAATTCTCTCTAATTCATCTAAATCTACTCTCTATATATATCCCTACTGATTCACCTGAATCTACTCCCTGTATATATCCCTACTGATTCATCTAAATCTGCTCCCTATGTATATTCCTATTGATTTACCTAAATCCACTTCCTGTATATATCCCTACTGATTCACCTAAATCCACTCCTCACATATATCCCTACTGATTCACCTAAATCCACTTTCTGTGTATATCCCTACTGATTCACCTGAATCTGCTCCCTACATATATCCCTACTGATTCACCTGAATCTACTCCCCACACTCAAGCCCCAATTCACCTAAGGTTAGTGATGGTGAGAATACTGCTTGAATAGGAGATCTCAGTCACCACTGAAATTTCACTAAGGTCAGAAAAGAGTCTAAGTAGTAGTATTACTATGAAGTATGTATTAAGAAGGTAAATCAACTCTGTAAAATCAGTATATTAATTGGATTCTGCATCACAGCATCTTTATAATTATTAATATTGACAATCTTTGCCTCTATAATTCTGATAACTCCTATATTCTCTAATATTATTTTATCTATTAGATTATTGAGCCCCTTTTACTTTCCCTATTTGAATTTCTCCTTTTATTTTGAATACCCTACCTCTCCCATGGTATGATGTATATATCCTCCTGTTTTAAGAACTTATACACTTTTCTTCTCAGAACTTACCTTTATCTTATAGAGGTTTTATACACTTTCCTTCTCACTGGAGGTACTATACATTCTTCTTTTAAGCTGCCTGCCCTCTATGAGGGGAAAGTATACAGTAAACTAAATAATAGATTAGAATAATCCCTTATAGCTTCAGCTTTAGTGGTATTACCATCTCTAACTATTTACTCTATATTGACAGTATTTTCCTCTACTATAGTGTCAGATGTGTACCCACTGTTCCTTGATTTCACTCTTTAATTTTGAAAAGATGCCAGAAATATCCTTCATACTGAGGCTGAATATTCTGAATCATCAAGAACTAAGCTATAGTAACATTATTATACTTAAAGTAGTAGGAATATCTGAGCTATAGCAACATCACCATGCTTGAAGATGATGGGAATATCTTACATACTAAGAGTTCTAAATATTTAGAGTCACTAAGGACTAAGCTATAGTAATATCATTATGTGGAGATTTAGCTTGAATTTCTAAGTCTAGAGTAATATTTTAACCCTTCAACTGTTCAGCTTCAACAGCCATTATACTCTACATGTGTGGATGGATATGCCAGACATATCACTTCACCTACATTGAAACTAAAATATACTACTTGATGAGAACTTAATAAGTAGATGCATCTTTTCTTTCTCCCTCCTGCACTCTATTATTTCATTGTGCTAGAAGTGTCTAGTGTTTCTACTAATAGTGACTTAATAGATGTCAATCAAACCCAAATAAATAGAAAAAAGACTCTAAATGAGCAAGGAGGTGATCAGCAACCAGATGAGCTACTAAAGTTTAATGTGGTCTTACCTACTATTAATAATAAAGATAATTATGGGTTTCTTCCTGGCTATTCAGAGATGAATGAGATTCTTGAGAGAGTAAAGAACTTATCTCCTACAATTTACTGTGTGAGACTTAATAGTAGGGATATTTTGAATGTGAGAAACTTGTAAGCACACTCTGATATCTAAGTGACAGCACTACTATAATAGGAATAGGGATGATGCTGTATTGATTAATGCTTGGAAGAAATAGGGAGCTGATAAGTAGATTAAGCTATTCAGAGCTCAGAGAGGTAGAGTTTATCAATAGGAGTTTTGCTAGACTAGAGGAGGTAGATATCTTAATATCATAAAGGGGGAAATATGTAGGCAAATAGGTAAGAGGATTTCTAAATATTAGATAGATTAGTAAATAAATTACTAACCTTCAGCAAGTCTGGGAGGTCAGTAGCTATCTATATGGAGCTCCCTGGAGCTGCTGGATCTATCTATGATGCTGTGCTCTAATCAGGTCTAGGCAGAACTCTATAATGAGATATATAATAATATATATGATGAAGTTTGATGAGGTAGTTGCAGGATATTCAGCCAGCAGAATAACATATTACTGGTGTGAGAGTATAATAATTACCTCCTTCTAAAAGGGTTTAGTTCTTAAATCCTGGTCACATGAGGAATAGAGGGGTAATGAGAGGGTTGAAGTGTTGTAAAGTGAATATCAAATTCATACAGGATCATTATAGTGATGAGAGGTAGGCAAGGCAGAGGAGTATAGATAAGTGTTCTTCACACACAAAAAACTTCCTCTCAGTAACCATCTCACAATGCACTCTGGTAAGTTCAAAATCCATCTCAAAAACACCAGAATGAGTGTGAAAATAAGAGAAAAACACACTATAAAGGACAGAGTAAAGGCTAATAGAGGAAATAGATTAAAATAGCTATATTTACATTCATTTGTGCCTCTAATATCAAATACAAGTTTAAGAGACTCTGTTGGCCCCCCTTGTCTATTATCACCAGTAAGTCTAATATGATATCAGAAGAGAGAGATAGAATCTAATATAAAATAGTGCTTCCATTTGTTGCTGTATCCACAAATAGGGCCTCTGATTCTAAATTGGAGCCTATATGTGCTGCAGGGTCACTAAAACAACTTCAGTACTATCAGGAAGGAGATGTTGAGAAGAAGAAGAAAGACCTTGAGAATAGCATCTAGGAAGTCTCAGAATCTGATGACTTTAATATAAGTGTTATGAATGTGAATTAATAGTGATAAGTAGCTAATTAGTTTTCTAGTTGGATGATAATTCATCACCTGAACCTAATACTAATAATCCTATTAGTAGCTCCCTATGTTCTTCTCTGTTAGAAGATTGCAAGGATGGAGCCCTTCATATAGAGAGTTATCTTGAGTGATCAGTAGAGATAGAAGGCTCTTTAAAGTTAGAAGATAAGGAAGAGAAAGAAGATAAGAATGAAGATGAGAATGAGGAGGTTAATCAGTATGAGCTGAATCTCTCTTTAGAGTCTTCTGAGTCCTCTGATTCTGATTCTAACCTCTTTGAGGAGTTAGAAGCTGATGATGCCCTGGTGAAGAAATACTATATAGATTGAGCCTTCTGCCTGCACTGTATGAAGCTTTTCTGTAATGGCCAGGAAGTAATGTGTGTGAAGTAATCATAATATAATAATTATGAGTACTGCTGTAAAAATAATGCATACTACTATCCTATAAGTACTATTTCTCTGTCTATTCAGTTATGACACAGTTCCTAATAAAAACTATAGGTACCAGTAAGATTCCATAGAAAGCTACAAAAGATGCAGGAGCTAATAGATCTCAGTCATATAGAGTATGACATTTAGGAGTGTCTCAAGGTCTTCTATTATTAGTTTACCTTCAATGTAGAAATCTACATCAGAAAGGGAATGCCTGCTGAAGAGCAGGCTACCTCCACACCTATCTTAATGGATTTGAAGTGTGCTGCCCTGCTGCATCAGATTGTGAAGAAGTTAGAGGAGTAGAAGGAGAAGCTTTGAGAGATGAAGGAATTACTAAAGAAGATGATAAGTGTAAAATCCCTTTAAATGGTGCTGACATGTAGACTAATAGTAAAATAAATGGGGGTGAAGGAGGAAGAGGTGCACCCTATTAGTTAGAAGACACAAGGTTGTAGTTGGAAGTAGATTGTCCTGGGGTATCTATATGAGAGAAATGTTTGTCTTTTTCTTTTACTTTTCTTTTTTCTCCTATGATGCCTTTGGGCTAAAGAATATTAAATTATTTGTCTGGCCCTTTTGAGTATAATACTCTTTTTAATTTCTTTCCTGATATGAGTTGACAACCTCATTAAACTCCTAAAACCCTTTGGGAAAACTAGGAGAAGAGTATTACCTATTCTTAGACCATAGAAATCTACCTTCCTACTCAAAAACTCAGTGAGAGAAAAGAGTAGGGGACTAGTACTTCCTCTTTCTATTTAACTTTTAATCATAAGGAACTCTCACATCTTAATTCTGATTAGCAGCCTCCCAGGCTGTGACAAGGTCCTTTGAATTTTCCAAATTATTCAATAATTCCCATGTATTCTTCAAAGTGGGATATTCTTCCCATTTAATCAAGTACTTTGGTTTATTATTTCATCCCAGTTGTTTATTCAAAATATCCTCCACTATATACTCCAAATCTCCTTTGATTTCAATGCTATTAGGGCAAGGTGGTTCTGATCCTACTTGTTGTTGATAAGATTCCAAGAGAGACACATGAAAAATGAGGTATATTTAACCAAAAGAATGAGGTAATTGAACTTAATAAGCCTATCTGTTAATAATTTTAATAATTGAAAATGAATCAAGCCAATAATTATCTAGCTTTTTGCAAGGTTTAGTTGTTTTAATGTTCTTTGCTGATAAAAGGACTTCATCTCTGATATTAAATGACATTAACTTATATTTTTGATTATAATATATCACTTGCTTGTTAGTAGTATGTTGTAGGCTGGTCATCAACCTCTCACATATTTCTATTAATATATTAAGTCTCTTTGTAACATTTGGAACTTCTTGAGGTTTTTGATTGACAGTAGAGCTTGCCTCCCCCTTAGGGGTGTTGTCCTCAACATTCCAGGGCAAATCTGGATTAAATCCCATAAACATAAAGAAGAGAGATACTTCTATTAAAGTTTATTTAACATTATTATATGCAAATTGTGCTGTTGAAAGGTGCTGCATCCAATTATCTTGATAATAGACATAATAAGTTTGAAGATAGTGCTTAAGGGTTTGATTTTGATGTTCTGTTTGACTGTCAGTTTGAGGATGAAAAGCTGTACTCAAATTTTAGTGTATATAAAGATGGTAGTAGAAAGCTGACTAAAAATGACTGGTAAATAAGAATCTGTAGTCTATTATTAATGATGATAGAGGACTATATTTATAGATAATAAAATCTATGAAAAGTTCAGCAAGCTCTGATACTTTAATAGTCTTCAAACAAGGGATATATTTAGTTATCTTAGTAAAATGGTCCATAATGATCAAGATACTATCATATTTTCAACCTTTGAATTGAGACTTAGGTAGGTCAATGATGAAATCCATTGATATTGATTTTTGGGAATGATTGAGAATAGGCAGAGCTGACAAGGTGCTATATGGGTAGTGTTTTAGTGACTTCACTCTTTTGCAGATATTGCACATATTGATAAACTCTGAAACATTATGATGAATTTCCTTTTAATAATACTTCCTTTAAAGTAGTTCTTTAGTCTTTATTATATCAAAGTGACCTGCATGTGGATCATTATGATAGATTTATAGTAACTCTTATCTTAGAGTTCTACTAGTAGGAACAAAAATAGATTCATTGAATGTTAGGAGGCTATAATCTCTTATTGATCATCCTTTCAACTTAGCTGTCAGCTTTGAATCTTCAAGCCTGCTATTTGAATTCAACCTAGGTTCTTCATAATCTTTCAGCTCTTGAATCTGAGATATGCAAAAGGTATCCCTATCTTGTACCTTCTTAATGAATTCTTGAAGCATCTTGAAGGGAAGTTCATAGCCTGTTTCATCTGAAGCAGTGTCTATTGCAGCTAGATGTGGTATGAGACATTCTAGACTGCTAGTACCAGCTTTATCAAGTATTATTATCTTAGTTAATTCAATGTTACTGATTTAGCTGTCTGAAGTAGCCTCTATAACTCTGAATTGAAATCTGCAACTAGGCATAACTAAACTCTATACAGCCAGTTTTTTCTATAATGTAGGAAGTACTCCATTGACATCTTCCTCCTGTAGGACTATTTCATAGTCTGGCTGCTATGAAGGTGTATTAGCTGGGTTAAACCAGCTAGAGTGATAATGAATATAAAAATTGTATTCAGATAATAACTCAGCCTATCTAGCCTGTCTTGCAGATAGTTTCTTGATGGTAAAGAAATAATATAAATTTACATGATTCAAAAGAACTTGAATAGGAAAATTACTACCCTGCAGGTAGTGTTGCTAAGTTTTAAATGATTCAATAATTATGAGGAGTTCTTAATTGTGCATATTATATCATTGTTGTGTTAGATTCAATTTTTTTGAAAAGAAAGCTACTAGAGCCCAGTCTCACCTATAAGTTATAAGTGGATAGGAGCCTTCCTACCTACTAAACCCATTTTAATTTGGGTTTTCCATTAACTAGAATAATATTCTATAAATACCAAATCCAGAGGCATCTATCTCCAGTTGAACAGATTGATTGAGGTTAAAATAGTTAAGTAGTGTTGCTTCTGTAAAGACCTTTTTGATTGCAGTCAATGCTATCCTGACATCTTCAGTGAAATGAAATGGCCTAGGTTTCTTGCCTTTAACACTACCCTTAAGTAATTTAGTTATAGAAGCTGTTATTTGAGAATAAGCATATATAAATTTCTGGTAAAAATTCATAAAACCTAGGAAAACTTGCACTTCTCAAAATGTATGCAATTCAGATCACTTCAAAATAGTAGCTATATGAGCTTGATTCATATAGACTCCATTGATACCCATTATAAACCCAAGAAATTCCACTTTCTGGGTGAAGAATGTACACTTTGATTTCTTAGTAAAAAGATCATATTACCAGAGATATTCTAAGATCTATTGAATGTACTTCTCATACTCTTCTTCAGTATCTAAAAAGATAAGGATATCATTAAGGTAGATGATGCATGAGATGTTGAGTAGACCCTGAAGTACCTGATTGATATAAGTTTGAAATGTAGCTGGGGTATTACAGAGACCTAAGGGGAGAACTAGATATTCAAAATTATTATATTTTATTTGAAAAGTAGTCTTTCATTCATCACCCTCCTTTATCTGAATTTAATAATAGGTGTCTTGCAAATCAAGCTTTGAAAAATGCTTTTTCCTAGATAATTGATCCATCATCTCATCAATTAAAGGTAAAGAAGTATAATCTTTGATTGTTACCTTATTTAGATCTCTATAGTCTATGCATAGATGTAATCTACCATCCTTCTTAGGCACAAATAGGATGGGAGCCCCTACAGGGCTTTGAGAGAGTTGAATCCAATTCTATGATTACATGTCCTCAAGATATTTCTGAAGTATTTCTAGCTCAATTACTAATAGGTTATAAAGTGAACTGTATGGTGGTGACTCACCATTGTGTAGGTTGATTTTGTAAGTAACTCATTTAATATTGACTAGCTTTGAAGCTCCTTCTTTGGAGAAAACATCTTGGAAATCTTGAAAAATCTTGGTGATTTAAGGGTCTGCTATATCCAGGGAATTGATGTTAGAAATTGACCATACCTAACTGTCTTTGAGATTATTTACATCTACTAAAATATTACTAAATATATAATAGATGCATGGTTCATCTTTAACTGATGCCATAAACTCAGAGGGATTTTTAATAGAAACCTGTGTATCAGTGAGTTGGAAATGCCATGTTTAAGCAACCCAGTTGACTAATGAGTTATTAGCAAGTATCCAAGGCATATTCAAGATGATGTCCTTATGTGTCATATTAATAACTTTAAAAGATAGGTTTCCACCTTGTGAAAAATCCTCTGAGTTAGTTATTTGGTAGATTATATTAATAAGGCTATAGTGATAGAAATAAGTTCTATTAGCAAACTATACTATGCCATGAGTAGTAGATTTTGATACTTTCTAATCACATAACTCTACAAAATTGACTGAAATACAGTCTACTTCTGAACTGAGGTTGAATAGGCACCTAATTGGAAGTATCCTGATAGGAGTATCAAGTTAGATGGTTATATGTAACTGATGATCTTTTGACTTTCTTAAAGGTTTTAAGGGGTCAGGTTGATCAAGGGGGTCTATGATTTCCATTCTGAATGAGGGGCCTGAGTGTAGTTATTCCTGGGGATTATTTGGAGTATTAATTGCTGAGACCTTGATAACATCCTTAGGATCCTTTTTCTTAGATTGATAATTAGAAGTATAGTGGCCTGATTTGCCACAATTATAGTAAAGGTTCTTATCCTTATGTTTATCCTATTCTTATTGAGAAAGGAGATTCTTTGAAGTAGATTAATTCTACTTCTTAGGGCTACTTTATTGATATTTGTAGCCTCCTTATTGGGGATTGATATTCTGATTCTTATTGGGATCAGGCTACTCACTAGCAGGTTATTTAGAGGTTCTAGTCTTCTTAAGTTGAGTTTGAAGATGAGAGGTGAGGTTAACTAGTTGAATCTGATCTGTAGGAATCTCTTGATAGTTGTTGATTGTATTCTGAATAGAAGGGTGTAGCTTAGCATAGAAAAGCTGCATTCATAGGGTTTTGAGGTCAAGTTCAAGCTTGTTCCAGTATTTATTAAAGGTAGCTTCAAAAGTATGAACAGTTTGACTCTCTTGTTAAGTAAGGCTATAAAACTGAGTAGCAGCCATATAGTCTTGGTTTCAGTGGTCTTTAATTTGATTCATGAGGAATTCTTTGAACTGTTTCTAAATATATATAGTACCTGTATTGTGAAGTTTATTTTCCTTGATGCTCCAAGTAGTTTCAATAGTGCCATGTAGATGAGTAGTAGTATATAGGATATGAGGCTTATCTTGTTTAAAATGGTCTGAAGCAAGTTTGTATTTTTATTCAAGAAAATAGGTAAAGATTTGATATTCTGTAATATTATTTCCATAATAAGGCTTAGAATCTCTGGTCTTGATTCTATGAGGTCTAGTTAAGAATAGACCTTCTTGGTTCTAATTTGGTGGTGTGTTAGCTGAAGAAGTTTGATGATCTCCTAATGAGATAAATATATTATTAGAAGGGACATCAGATTCAGCATGAATATTCATGACCTGTTGATTCAAAGAGTTTGATATATTAATGAACACTGATCTGAGGTAGATTGAAGAGTAATTTGAATTGTAAGCATACTCTGATATCTAAGTGATGATACTACTATAATAGGAATAAGAATAGTACTGTATTAGTTGATGCTTGAAAGAGATGAGGAGCTAATGAGTAAATTAGATTATTTAGAGCTCAGAGAGGTAGAGTTCATTAATAGGAGCTTTGCTAGACTAGAGGAGGTAGATATCTTGATATCATGAAGGGAAAAATATATAGGCAAATAGGTAAGAGGATTTCCAAATATTAGATAGATTGATAAATGAATTGCTGACCTTCAGTAAGTCTGAGAGGTCAGTAGCTATCTATATGAAGCTTTCTAGAGCTGCTAGATCTATCTATGATGCTGTGCTCCAGCCAGGCCTGGGTGGAACTCTATGATGAGATATATGATGATATATATGATAAAGTTCAATAAGGTAGTTATAGGATGTCTGGCCAGCAAAATAACATATCATTAGTGTGAGGGTATGATAAAACTATCTTATTCTATTTATTTAATCTTCTTTCTTTACTTACACTATTCTCATAGCTCTCAGCTACTATTACATACATATCATTCAGAATAGACAAGATACATTATTAGATTTCAACAACACTATAACTTATAAATTTACCTAGTAAGATATGGGTCATCAAACTCATCACTGAACTATCCAATTTTGACTAGACAGCAGCCCTTATGAGGATAAGCCTCAATAAAAATCCTACTAAATAAGAATAGCTACTACATCACATTGCTCACTTCAGAATGATAGTTCATCTAATGACACTCTTAATGATATATTAATTTCAATAAGATAATTTAGTTAATTAATTGCTATTATCATGTTTCAAAGCTCAGATGAATTAGAAACTTACTTGTCCTAACATTCAGTTATCAAATTGAGTAAGATCATCAAGAAGTATGGCTAAATAGTTAGAGAATATCAGATATTTCTAATTATATTAATTATTATATTAATCTTACTATAAATAAGTTAGATATTAATTTACAATTCTTGCTCAGCTAACCCATGGCATATCTAGCAACAAATCTCAAATAATTTATAGATTTACTTTCCTGGGTCCTCCAAGTTAAAGATATTTTCTGAAATCTCAGATCCTCTTGATTAGAATATCTGCTGAAATACTTGAAGTTAAAGACATTTTCATTTTAGTTAATTATAATTAGAGGATATAAGGATATTACTAACAGCCTCATCAAGCCTCTCAACACTACAAAATATAGCAAGTTGAAGATACTATTAACAGTTAGAGATACTTTATCCTCCTCTAGTAGTACAATGAATATATCCTTCTATTTTAAGAACTTATATACTTTTCTTCTTAGAACTTGCCTTTACCTCTTAGAGGTTCTATACACTTTCCTTCTCACTGGGAGCTCTGTGTGCTTCTCTTTTGAAGTGCCTGGGTCATCAGAAGGGAGAAAAGCAAATAGTAGGAGAGAAAGATAATATATATAGTATTAATAAGAATATTTAGATATAGTTACTATATAATGCTTCTAAATCTAGAAGGAAAGAAAACAGCTGATACCAGCTAAATACTTCAGTGTAGCTTAATTAACTTTCTGTCATCTTATTAGCTCTTCTTGTCCTCATGAAAGAATCATTCCTTTAGTTTTTTTATCAGGTCAAATAGAGATCTAAAGACTAGCATTTTAGATATTAAATACTGGAAGTGTGGAATCCCCAGTAAAAGTAAGACTATTTTATGAATACTACACTAATTATATTATCTATAAATAATTTTTCAGTGGATAAGTAAATTCTCTGTAGCATATAGAATCTACTAAATGATTCTAACCTAGAATTACCCATCTCTCTTTTACCTCAACATCTACCCATTCAGAACTGTGTGTCTATTAATTCTAAATAAGAAGGGTCACTACCACTTCCCAGATAGAAACTGAATACACTTGTTAGTATCTCATCTCTATCACTAATCTTTTTAAAATTAATTTATTGCAGTGATGAGCCATCACAACCTGCCACAATTAAGAGTAAGGTACTAGAGGAATTACTCAGTAATACTAAAGAGTATAATTAGTAAATATATAGCCAGGGTAATAGTGATTTCATCAGCCTTTATCTGAAGAATTTCATAATATATGTGTGAACTTGGAGTTTTTCAAGATCTCATAATTTAGAAGCAACCACAAGTTGCAAAATAAACTAAAGTATAAGTAATATATTAGAGATGACTATACTACTTATAATGAGAGTACTTTCTGTAATAAAGTATGTTCTTTTCCCCTTAAGAACTTATATACTTTACTCCCCAGAATTAGCCCTTATCTCTCAGAGGTTCTATGCACTTTTCTCCCCACTAGAGATGCTATATACTTCTCTTTTGAGGAATTATCAACCTTTATAGGTGAGAAGAAGGAATTAAAGCCAGTAATTATAATATTAGTATACTAAGTTAGTAGGTTAATTTCACCAGACATTTCATTAGACTTGCTGCTAATAAGTTAGACATTAACCTACATTAATGAATAGATACTAACAGTGCCATGCAGTATCATCTCTTTCCAGATTTTCAGAAGCTACAGGCCTCATAACTAAAGAGAAATAATACTACTATAATTATAATTATTAATCTATTTATACTGAATTAAAGTAAGATTTTTTTTACTCATACTATATTTATAGTCCAATTAGCTTCTAGTTCAGACTTCAATAATGAGTTAAAGAGAGGTAAGGTAATCTACACCCTATTAATATTCATTTTATAAGGTACATGAATGAAGAGCCTTAATAGATAATTAATAGAATAATTATAATATTATTTCTTAAGCCTTAATTATTTTCCTACTATCTTACTGATTCTTCTTATCTTCCTCTACCAGATTTTTCCTTCTTATAGATTCTCTCATTATATAACCTCTCTATATCCTCTTATCTTAACAGCCCTACAAGAACTACCTTCTTCCTAGCCCATTAATATTATATACCCTATTAGCTGGAGCTGAAAGCTCATAATAGTCAGAGGGTGAAATCAGAATATGTATATTTATATTAGAAGCTTGAATTTATTTTTTGACTATTCTTACTGTATATTAAGCTATAAATCTACTCCTCTACATCCTTCAAACAACCAAAATAATATCACTCTATCAGAAGGATCTAACTGAGAAGTAGTAAGTATGACTACCTCCTATTATTAGTTCTCTTCTAACTCTTATTAATAGCCATCTACTTATTCTCAGAAAACAACAGTAAAAAAAGCATTCCTTCAGGTTTTCTGCCAGACTATATAGAGACACACAAATTAATAGTAAATACTCTGCTTTTACTTTTATTTCTATCTCATATCATTACAAGTAGGAGCAAGGGTCTTCTCACAGATCATTATATTAAGTCAGATATAAGGATCTTTCCTAATGATATATATTATACAATACAATTCATTTCCCTTGAATTAATAGGGGCCAGAAATGAACAATATATAACTCATTTAAATCCCATAAAATATTCTATTAAGTCTTTAAAGTATATGTCAATCTCTATTCTCCTCTCTCTATTCTCTATCCTTACAAAAATTTAATTCATCAGCATGATTGAAATAAAAGCTAATAGAATGTAAATTTTAGGTAAATTTACTCTATCTCTTTTTGACTCTAATATCCACCCATTTAGAATTGTGTGTTCATTAATTTTAAATGAGGAGGAGGAATGAAAATTAGTGATCATAATTAAATAGATTCTCTATAGTATATAGAATCTATTAGATGATCTCAATTTAGATTTACCTACACAATCTGAGGTATATATACTATTTAGAAAGGATTGAGTTGCATAGGAAGCAGATCATATAGGAGAACCTGGCTGTCTAGATTGTTAAGTCTATTATATGCATATATTTTTCTATAGATGATGATATCATATTGATGATCTACCTGCATCTAGAGCTAAATGATAGAGGTATGCACAGATAGAATAAAATATGAGTAAGGGCAGATTTATTCATCTAGTTTTCTTACTGGGTGTGTTGGGTGTTATTAAAGCTTGAGGTGGCAAGTGGGAGGTAGAAGCTATACTTCATAGTAGGGATAGAGTTACTAGGTGATTACTAATCTGATTACTAATATTTTATTGACTTCTTATTGGTGTGTGCAGTGCTGTGTGGTCTTTTGTATCAATGTAAAATTTTGCATTACAGATATTTGTCACTATGGACTGCTGTACATCAGTGCCCATCAAGAACATTGTTAACTGTAACTACTAACTACATTGTCTTAAGATTCATTCCCAGTATGCAATATCTCCATCATATTTTCTCGTGATGAGGGGCAGGCCATCCCAGTGCCAGATCCCTGAAGGCTGGGAACAATGTTCTTCGCATTTTCTCTCGTCCCGGTCGATCCCCCCAGGAACAAGTGCCTCACAGATAGACGGCCGAGCACACCGCCCACGTTCTGGAAACAGCGAGAAGGACTGCTATATCTATACTTACCTGTAATTATAGATCTGCTCTCACACGGATTATCATACCATCGAGGCGAGTGTTGCTTGGCTGGTCTGTTCCATCTCACAAACCAATCCCCCAGACATAGGCCATCTATGAAGGAGGAGAACAGATGCCCAACCAAACCTGGAAGCCAGCAGTGTCTGCATCGGATGAGAGATCTCATTAATCAGTTTGTTCCTCCTTCAACGCAAACAATGCAACGCTCAATCTATTTTCGGCTCCAGGATTGCCGGGATATAGCCAGGGATGCATATTGCTCGGCAGTGACCGCTGGATAAAATCGTCCCTAAACCTAGCGGTGATATATACCTACGGATTAACTACTCGGCAGTGACTGCTGGATAAAATCGTCTCCAAACCCGGCGATGGTATATACCTACGGCCTTTCCTCCGTGCCCACCTAAGCCCCTCCCAACGGATCAGCCTTATTACGTATCCGGCTAACCTTGGAAAAAACGCCCACTGGGTTCATCCGTTGAACCATCTTTGTTCCAGACATGGAGAGAGATTTGCCCCCGAAACATGAACCGTTCACAGGTGTCTCTGTGAGCCTTTGAGCCTGCGAACTTTCAACCCCTCTTCCCGGGAAACCCCCTGTGGGCATCGATCTATCTTCCCTGCACCGGCTTCTGTTTAGCCCGCATTCGGTAAACGAAAAAGAACATTCTTCTGTCTTACGTATACCGGAGTTGGGTTTCTTCACGGAGTTAGCAGTCCGAGAGCAGCACACAAAGAACATCCCCTTTCACACCCGCTTTCGTCAACCCAACTGCTGTTGTATGCTCGTTATGTTTAGTTTCTGCAGCATGGTCTACATATAGCAGTCAATCCTACTTTTGAGAGTGTGGCCGTTGTGCTCTGTTCTGTTTCCTTGCCGTACGAGATCGAAGTGCGAAAAATGGCCACGCCTCTCGTTGGGACGGCCATTATCACAGGAGGAGATGGAACTCTGGGTTCGGAAATCGCCGTGGCCATCGCTAAAAACCATCCCCTCATTCACATCCTCGTGCTCGTACGGAACCTCGCCTCCCCAAGCGTCAGACAGGTCTCCGAGAGGGTCAGGATGGTAGGGCCGCGGTCGTTCGAAATTGCCCTCCTCGATTTGACAAGCTTCTCGTCCATCACAGCATTCGCAGAGCACACGGTACGACGAGTGAGGGATAGGGATATTCCACCCGTTGCGGTGCTGGTAAACTGTGCCGCCGCATACTCGCATATCTTGGACTCAAAGACTGTCGACGGCTACGATCCCGTGTACCAGACGAATTGTTTATCGCCGTTTCTTTTGACGATCTGTCTTTTGGAAAGCTTTCGTGCGGGGAAGCGGACGGAGACTGTGGCTGCACATGTTATAAATATCGGCTGCTCGAATATGTCGCATGGGAGCTTGGAGTATTTTCATAATGATTGGGAGGCGGGCCGGAAACAGGATACAGAACTGGATGCGAAAGAGACATTGCAGAGGTTTGGGAGTAGCAAGCTACTCTTCGCTGCAACCATGTATGCCCTACGAAGAAGCCTGGTGTCGGTAAGTTCTATACCAGCAAATCCCTTCATACTAGCCTTCAGTGTACTAGGATGGTCTTCCGTGTGGCTCAAAAAGCTGACCTTGTTTCCTCGTTTCCCTGTCTGCGTCTGAGTCCGGAAATATACCCGTGAACCTATTCACCTTCGATCCCGGCACATTGACCAGCAAAAGCAATCATGTTCAAAAGTCATCCGCCTCTACGCCCCAGCGTTCCAAGTTCCTGAGGCCCATCCATCGATTCTTGCACAAACGGTCAGTCAATGCCGTTATCGTTGCAGCCAATGCCATTGTCGACGCAGCGTTTCAAAAATTGCCCATGAGTGCTTTGTCTGTGGAACGATATCATATTGCGGGAGATGAATACGAGGCCAGCTCTGTGTTGAGCGTGCTCCGGGACCAGAAAGAGGTGGACAAATTGTTGAAGAGGGCCATGGTGCATGTCCGGATGGGCGCTGGGGGGTTCGAGACTCCGAAAAAAGTGCCAGAGAGCCCAAGCCCAGTGATACCAGAAGAGGGTTGAGGGGATATAGAATAAGGATGAGAATTGCTGCATTTGCATCATAGCGGTTCCTTGTATTCTTTTTGCCTGTGCCATTTCTCCATCGTGTTTGGCAGTATTTCCGTTTTCTTACTATCTCATGGCATTGCATATCACAACCTCCTGATTCTTGTCTATTACTGTCTTTCATTTGTCGGGTATAATATCTGCTGGTTAGCGAATTGGCAACACAATGCTGTGGGTATCAGCAGTAGTTGATACTGAGGCGTGATATAGACACTGGATACAGAGTAGATAAATGGACGATTGATATAGATGTGATATCGTGGAATTTGTGCAGAACCGGCGGCAACTTCGCTAGTGAACTATAAAGAGTCAAGCCTGTCAATAGCCCGCAGATAACGTGTTTCAGTATGCCCTAGTCCCTGCTGTGGGCGCTTCGCAATCCTCATCGGCCCAAGAGAGTGGACATCGACCCAGCAGTGAATCCTTCCTCATAGCAGGTGTGGACAGCAGCGCCAATCAGCAGTCCGCAGCGGTAATTATGTAATTTCGTAGTCAGCCACGCCTGCCCACCCCGGCCGGATCATCCCTGGCTCCGGGCCTGCGTGAATCTTCAACTTTCCGCAGGCGAAAAGACACCTCGCCGTGTCTGCTTGCGCTGATATCGCCGTCCTTCTTTGTCGCCCGCTGCGCCCTCGCCGTCTTCATCCCTACGCTGCACCCATATATCCGCCCCCGTCTGTCCGTCCGTCTCGTCGCTCCGTGGGCCCGCCCCTACGTTCGCTGAGTGCGGCCACAGCTTGCTTACATCCCTGGCTCGTGAAAAAGGGGGTTTGTTGGTGGCCCGTTTCTGCCACGGTCGATAGATAGCCCCGAGTCCCGTTGATCGGTGGGTGGAACTGGAACTGGAACTGGTATCTGGTTGGGGGACGTGAACCTCTGATTTCACAGGTGCCGGGCAGTTTGGGCTCTATTTAATTTGTTGTGGAACCGTTCTTGTTTTCTTCCGCCACATGCTGCTCGCGCTGGAGATAGTATCATGAAGGGGCATCAAGCCTTCTCCAACGGCTATACCGCCTATCCCCACGGGGAGAGCGGCACGTTTTCTATTTCTCCTCATAGGTGAGTTTCTCTGATAATCAATGCCGCGCTTGTGGAAATATGACTGGGAAGATGTTGAGGAATGAGCGCTATATTTTGTTGTTGGAGTTGGTTCGCTGATATGATCTCCCCCCCTTAAAGATTCCAACCTCGAACCCATTCCGCTATCCGTCGAAGACAGCAGCTGATACAGCGACTGTGTATCGTCGGCGGTGTCTCGTTTCTCATATTATTCTTTATCTTCCCCTCCTGGCGAGCTGCCCTGCTGGGCACTTTATCCTTTGGCCTTTTCTCCTCAGTCGACGACTTCCAGCTAGAGACAGTACGATATTATGACCTCTCGAATTTCCAAGGAACCGCCCGGGGCTGGGAACGGGAAGAAAGAGTCCTCCTCTGCACCCCCCTACGCGATGCCGCCTCCCATCTGCCCATGTTCTTCTCGCACCTACGTAATTTCACATACCCGCACCACCTCATAGACCTCGCGTTCCTCGTTTCTGATTCGAAAGATAATACCCTCAACGTCCTCACGGACATGCTTACGGAGTTGCAGAATGATCCTGATCCTAAACAACCCTATGGAGAGATTTCGGTCATTGAGAAGGACTTTGGCCAGGTTGTCAAGCAAGATGTGGAGAGCAGACATGGATTCGCTGCACAGGCCTCTCGAAGAAAGCTCATGGCGCAGGCGAGGAATTGGCTGCTCAGTGCTACTCTGCGCCCAACACATAGCTGGGTCTACTGGAGAGATGCGGACGTGGAAACCGCTCCATTCACGATTCTGGAGGACTTAATGAGACATAATAAGGATGTGATTGTACCAAGTGAGTGGAATATTTCTACACGCACGCTACGCTCTCCGGCATATAACTAATCCTATTCTTAGACGTGTGGCGGCCGCTTCCCGACTGGCTTGGAGGAGAGCAACCCTACGATTTGAACTCGTGGCAGGAATCGGAGACCGCGCTGGCTTTGGCGGACTCGTTAGATGAAGATGCCGTGATTGTGGAGGGCTATGCGGAATATGCTACGTGGCGGCCGCATTTGGCATATCTTCGGGATCCCTATGGAGATCCAGATATGGAAATGGACATTGATGGTGTTGGTGGTGTCAGTATCTTGGCCAAGGCCAAGGTCTTCCGCTCCGGTGTCCATTTCCCTGCCTTTAGCTTTGAAAAGCATGCCGAGACCGAGGCTTTTGGAAAGGTAATGCTCCGCCCCTATCTGTCTACTTCTATGATCCATTCATCTAATCTCTTGCGTATAGATGTCGAAACGAATGAAGTTCTCCGTCGTTGGCCTCCCCCACTACACCATCTGGCATCTTTACGAACCAAGTCTCGATGACATCAGACACATGGAGGAGATGGAGCGAGAACGCAAGGCCCGCGAAGCGGAAGAGAAAGAGAAAGCGGAGCGTGCCAAGTTTGTCCAGGAGCAGTTCAAGGACCCCAAGGCCGAGTGGGAGAAGGATGGCAAGGCCGTCCAGGATATAATCAACCAGGATAAACAGCAGCAGCAGCAACAGGCGCGCGCGGAGCTGAATGATAAGAATGCACCCCAGGGTGAGCAGGGGGGGAAACCACAGCAGGGTCAGGGCCAAGGCCAACAGGCGCCGCCGGCGGCGGCGAATGGGGGTGACTCGTCACCTGTTGCTTCACCGAAGAATGAAGGAGGGCGATAGCAGTCGATGATGTATAGATATTTTTACCTTTCTTGTTCTTTTAATGCTAGACTTGTGAGTTTTTACTTTTCCCCTTTCTTTTGTTGGTTAACAGATTCTGTTCTATTATCCACTCCTCCCTTCCTACTTACAAAACAAATCGAAATCTAATCCATCCTTCTTTTCCTCGTCTACTCCAGTTCTCCATTTAGATACCGAATACCTTCCTCATTTCTATCCCTTGGTTGAAAAACACTATCTATCCTCTTGATTTTATCTCCGCTAGATAAATAAGCAACGTATATTTCCATACTAGCTTGAGGAAAAGATATTTCTACCGCTTTTTCTTATTCTTTTTCTTTTCTTTTCGTTTTAGGGCGGAAACCATCAACTACATCCTTCTTGGCTCATTTTTTCCGTCATCATCATTATGTTTGTTGTTCTTTCCATGTCTAGCTAGCCTTGCTTGGTTTGATGTCTGTTGCTTCTTCATCGCATCATATATACAACAACTTTTGTGTTTTTTCAAAACCATGTCTGTTTCAGCCTGTTTCGATACTTGCTTGCTTGCTTGATTGATTGATTACTGCTACTATTATCAGCCCGGCTTGGTTACGTTTCTATCTGTCATCTATCTCCCTGCCTATCTTACCATTTATCCTGAATTCCTCGCCGATCCGTTCTCTCTCCTGACGATAGAACGAGCAGGTAGGGAAGTAAGATTGACCAGATTTTAATTTTTATATCTGTATTACTTATTTTATTCTTGACTATTTTTACCGATTTTTTGAGACCTTGTTTCACTCCACCATCATCATCTATAATTTCATTCCCATCCTATATACAGTTCTTTTCTGTGCTTCGATGTCCCGGCGGCTGCGTTCTATTTCAAGTGTTTTATATTATTATTATGGATTTATTTCTCGCGATATGGGTATCTTACTTAATTCGTTGTGTTATACTTCTCTGTTTGTTCCTTTCGTTTTCTTTCGGGCTAATCTCTATGTTTTCCTGACGATATGAAGAAAAAATGCTTCTATTTCACATTTCAATATCCATAGATCTCATAGCTAGATAGCTAGCTACCAACGCAGCCACCCTAAGCCCGCCACCTGCGTCATGGTAAAGTCATCCTCCTTACAGAGTAGAGGAAAAAGGAAAAGGGAAAAATAATCCCTGCTCATTCTTTTGTGGCGGATTGTCTCCATCTTCCTTGCTTACCCGTTTGGATTCATCTGGGCTGGTCTAGCCCAGCCAGGCCATACCTGGGCAGCTCTAGCTGGTATGCTTCCCTGCTTCTTCATGAGGTAATACTAGCACATACATGACGAGGAGGGGGAGGGCTGGCTGGTATATTTATAACAAGAGATTATGTTTAGGAAATTGACTTACAGCTACATACATGGTTAATACACCCATTTCTCCTACATTTGTTTCCCCAAATTCTTAGCCCCTGCTAGACAAGTGAGACCATCACCACCATCAATAATGATGCAATTCATCTCTCTTCCCATTCTCATGGAATTTCCCCCAACCTCCCGCTTACAGCTTTCCAGACAGCAATAAGAGCCAGTAGGCGATGTAGTGAACAGGCCGATGTGTTGCAGGTTTAAACTTCCTGGTCCCCCTTTTTAAGCTTAAACCACACTAGTCCGCTAACTGACTAGCGGCTCTTTAATCAACCAACCAATCCAAACTCTAAATCGTCGCGCCCTAGCCCGTCCTTACGCACACGCGCGCGCACGTCCCCCAGATCAGCAGAAAAACGAACCCCGCGTCGACGACTTATGCATCCCATTCTCTCCCACTGCTCAGAAACACATAAGGAACAGCAAACTAACAAAGACCTTCAACAGGCCAATTGAACAATAACAATGACAAAGCCCATCGCCCGCAGTCTCGACTTCACACACACCCATCCCCAGCGAAACTTCAAGCTGCTCGAGCTGCCGCCGGAATTGGTTGAGTTGGTTACGGCGAAGGGGGTTGGGGATGGGGATGGGGATGGGGGTCAGGGCGTTAGGTATGTTATTTTATCTCTCCTAAACAAAACACCCCGTCAAATACAAAGCAAACACCCTCTAACTAACCCCCTGCATCTCCATCTCCAGACTCTCCCTAAAGTCCTCCCCCGCACCACCTTCACCTTCAACCTCAACCTCAGCATCAGCAACATCGACCCAATCCGCCTACGTAAACCTCTGCACCCCCACACAAACCTACATGATCCGCAACGTCCACTCGTCCAACTCCATCTACCTCATCACCCCCTCCCTGCGCACCACCAGCAGCGCAGAAGACACAGCCGCCGCGCAGGCGGGTATCGGCGTGTTGGATCGGAACGATTGCGTCACGGCCGTCGCGCAGTGTCATGCTACGCTGGAGCTTGTCAAGATTGATGGTGCTGGTGGTGGGAATGTGGTGGGGTGTTTGAAGGGGTTGGGGAGGGTGTTTGGCGGGGCGCAGGTTGAGGAGGAGGGGGCGGATGTGAGGATGGGTGGTGGGGATGGGGATGGGGTTACGGAGAAAGAGAGGGGTAGGGCTGTTAAGAGGATATTTGCTGATGTGCCGTTTTCGACGAGGGAGTGTGAGGTGGGTTGGGTTGAGGTGTGTGGGTTTGTGTATCCGGGGGAGAATGGTGGGGGGAAGTTGGTGGGGTGGTGGCCGTCGGCGGATGTGAGGCTTGAGGTGTGGAGGAGGATGGTGGAGGGGGCCGTGTTGCAGGGGATTGAGCTGGGGAGGCAGTTTTTGGTAGGCGATCTGTGGAGGGCGGTTGGGGATGATGATGGGGAGGGTAATGTGCCGTTCCCGAGGGAATTGGTTGAGGCGGTGGTTAGGAGGGTGATGGGGGATTCCGGGTCGGTGTTTGAGGAGCTTAAGTGTGAGTTGACGTGTGGATTTGGGTTGAATTGGGGATGCATTTGCTCATTGGTTTTTTTTTCTCTAGGGGCCAGCATTGATAAACAGGTTGCTGTGAGCTGGGTTGGCGAAACTTATCTAGAGGCTACGGCGCCTGATCCGACGCTTGCGATCAGTCGTGATAAGTTTTTGGATAGCTGGAAGGATCTACTGCCTGAGGGATGGAGGGATGAAGCGACGTGGGATAATTTGAAGGTATTTGAGCTTCTTTACATCGCATGCCATATGGTATTGATGGCTCAGTGAGAAAATCGCTAACATGAACGACACAGAATGGTTGCTTCCAATACCCCCAACCGACCACCGTTTGCTTCAAACCACGAACCGAAAACAAAAACACCCGCCCAGTGATCAAAAAGAGGATGTGAGGGGCTCAACGAAGGGAACGTAACTCGTGTCTCATATACAAAACAGCAAAAGGGCAAGTACGATAACGTCAGATAGCCAGCCGCCAGTAATTCTTCAAACATGCCTCCGCCCATTGGTCTATATGGATGGTAAAACACCCGCAGACGACCCCGCCCGAAAATGAACGATCGCACCAGCTATGGACAAAAAGGGATATCTGTACCACATCTACAAAACGTCCTTCAGCACCAGGCGAATTTCTCGTTCCAGTACCAGTCCGCACCATCACCCAGCCCGAGCTCCTTACCATTCCACTTCAGGCTGCATATGCTGTTCTTTTCCCTATGCTCGACTTCGGCTACCGGGTTCAGCATTTTAACGGCTTTTTGGATGACCGGAGTTGGGTTCCAGAGTTCCACATGGTCTCTACCCCATTCGTGAGCCTCAAGCTGAGCGCGATAGAGAATTGCGGCGAGCGCTTCGACGACAGATTTTTCTTCCGCCGGGGAGGTTGGTTCTTCATATTGTGTCCGCAGTATATACAAGACACCATCCTTTTGAGTGCTTCCAAAGTTTCGGTTCCAGCAAACAAAGACCTTGCGATCCTCGACACAAGCGCCCTTTATCTTTGGTTCCCCTTTCTGAGGAAGTAAGATATTCGAGTAAAACTGTTCGCGCGCCCAGTGCCAGCTGAAGGTCGCATAGTCTGGAAGAAACCCGACCTTGGCCTTGTTGGAGCCTTCGGACGCGGTCCGTAGGATTTCACGATACCGGTTCATGGCTGCGTCAGAGCACATGAGCTTTTTGACGTCATCGGCTTCCATATCCTTCACCAGACCCAAGTCGACCCCCGAAATACCCTGGTGGAAAGTCTCCTTCGAGACCGGAGCAAGAGTGAAGTGAGACGATGGGAAAGCCTTCCAGCCCCGCTCGGCATAGAAATTCTTCCCGATATCAGAATACAGAACCGAAAAGACACCCTTCTTCCTTATCGAATTCTCCTGCTGCCAGGTATCCAGCTTCTTCGCAAGCTCGGTTATCATGCGGCCGGCATACCCGCGCCGTCGAAACTCTGGTCGACAGAAAACGCTCCCGACGCCGTGGGCCAGGGTATCTTCGACAGTGCCGCCATGGGCTACCAACGCGTGTTTGCTAAAGGACTCGCAGCTACTGAGGATTGGGCGGTTGTCTGGTGGCAGGTTGCGGTCTACCAAGACCCAGCAGGTGACACGGCCGTCTTTGGTCATGTCCTGAGCGATAAGGTGGTTTTCTCGCTGAATGTACTGCTCGGAGCTGAGAGGCCCCCTCCATTCTAGACCGTTTGATTTGAGGCATTGGATCCGCTCTGCGGGCGTAGGGACGACGAGGACAAGCTCTGGAGAGTCCCCGAGGGGCATGGAGCAATCGGAGGACCCCATAGTGTAGCTTTGATTTAGGTGTTGTTTTATTGGGAGGGTTATGAGGGGTTATTTTATTCCCGATAGTATGTACAGTACATATATGCATGTACCGAACAGATAATCCTTTGAGTTAACAGAGAAATAAGCTGCGGCTCAGCGGGACAGAGAGTCTGTATATATAGATCACAAAATTGCAGCCGAGAGTCTGATTCGCGCAAATGACCGAAGCGTAGTGTCATGCCCCCGGTCGATGATGTCGTAGCCGGCGAGGTTGAGCTCCAGCCCCTGCATGCCCGGCCGCCGAGCGGCCCGATGGAAAGCGGCGCCATCCGGCAGTTCATGGCTGAGTCAGCGGCAGGGTGGTTCGCGGTCAGGTGACTTAGCCTTAGCGGCGGACAGTTTAGATGGCAGCTCCCTCACGTGATCCAACGTCTCCGGATTTTTGGGTTTGCATCAACGTCATGCGCCAGACCTCCGAACCTCCATCCAACCTTCACATCCGCCCGCAATCTCTCTCCTTTCCGCCATCCAGCTGCCATGCGGTTGTCGAGCCGGTGTCAAGCTCCAGAATGTGCTCGTAATTGGTTCTGCATTCCACTTTCTCTCATTCTCCTCCAGAGTCGCCTGCTGGGTGCTAGACAAAGAACGTCCTGCAAGGCTATCTCTCTGGGGAGCAAATGAATGATACTAATTAGATTGTCTTCTTCTCACTTCTGCTCTGGCATGCACTTGTTCATCGAACTATCTTTAACCTATTCCCAAGCTTCCGCCCACCGTGGTTCTCCTGCTCCCGAGTTCAAGGCCAAGCTGCAAAACCTTCCGGCACCAACCTTGTTATCCCCAATTCGGCCTTGTTGGGAGGTTTATTTGACTTCACAGCCAGTAATCTGGCTTCCAGAGCAGACGGACGCCATTGAGCGTTTCCTGATGAGTGAGTTTTGCACTTTGACTCCTATATAAAGCCTTTTTCCTCTTTGTCTTGAGCTATGAACTTCCGTCTTGTCACCCCTGAACTTCTGGGAGGTTTCCGATATCTACTATGTTGGTTGTTGTCGCCATTCAAGGGTGTTTCATCAATGGATTTCAGGAAATTTTCCGTCGCAGTCTTTGTTCTTTTTTGTGCTTGTTACTACTTTGATCGCAGATCAGCATGGGCGGTATTAAGAGCCTATCTAATCGCCTGCGCTAGGTACTATTGGATAATTCCGCAATGAAACGAAAACCCAGCGAGCACGAAATTATCGTACTGAGCAGCGATGACGAGTCGAACATTCCCCCAAGGGTAACCAGCCACCGTGGAAACCTTAACAATGCACGTTCCGCCGACATCCTTCGCCCCTCCTCACAGACCCCCGCACAATCTACTCCCCAACCCATCGAAGATGGCCTATATGCTCGAATCGCAAATATTTTTCCAGCTATCAGCCTCGAATACGTTCAGGGGCTCTGCAAAAGCCACAGGAAATCTAACCAGGGGGATTCTGCGGAGATGGTGATTATCAACGAGATCGTCAACGCGGGCACATATCCAAGGCAAGAGGACAGAAAGCGTCGAAAGCTATCTCATCCCACCGACAATGTGAAGAAAGCTTGGGGCCCCGACGACGGGGTTCACCGCGACTATAATTACTATAAGCATGCGTAAGTGACTGCCCATTGCTGAGATGTGTGTTTAATTCGCCGCATTCACAGTTCCAACTTCACCCATAGATTTGTTCTTTGAAAGATGGTATTTCATGGGAACTCCTTAATCCCCCCTCCCCCATCTTTATCCCCTTTTTCCCAAGTCAGAGTTAGCTTACATATCGCAGAATAACACTATTGAAGCTGGATTATCCGAGCGTCCCTACAAATTACATAGACACCATGTTACGCCGATATCTTTCGATCTTCGCGACGCACGCTGAGCTGCACAAAGCAGAAAGCTCCTATGGAACCACAAAACCTCCTCCATACAAACGGCGGCCAGGGGCAGCTTATAATCCGCACCGAAACCCGGATATTCCATCACTCAGTCGGAGTACCCGTCGGCGAACCGAACACGTCAACGAATTCCTAGATGCCAGGGAGGAGCGCCGGAAAACTGCAGGTGCTTTAAATCTCCCAATTCCCGAATTCCCAAGAGGGCTTTCACTAACCGGATATTAGATGCACAGCAGCAGGAAGCGGACGTTGCTAAACGCGAGGCCGAAAACGAGGCTATATGTATTGCTAATGGGAATATTATGGAATGTCAGTGTTGTTACGCTGATGTCCCCATTAACCGTACAATACCTTGTACAGGAGAAGAACTCCACTTTTTCTGTTATGTCTGCGTCAAAACCAGCGCCGAAACGCAGGTTGGAATCATGAAATACGAAATAAACTGTATGGATATGAGCGGCTGCGCGGCTTCCTTTGATAAAGCTTCTCTCACCAAAGCGATTGGCGATCCCCTGATTAAGAAACTAGAGGAGCTTCAGCAACGAGACGAGATTGCAAAAGCTGGAATTGAAGACCTCCACGAATGCCCGTTCTGCGATTTCAAGGCCATCTGCCCCCCTGTCGAACAAGATCGTGAATTTCGTTGCGAAAATCCGGAGTGTAGGAAGGTCAGTTGTCGTCTTTGCAACTTGGCATCGCATATACCGAAGACTTGCGAGGAGGCCAACGACAAGAAGACTCCTGCTAGGCAAAAGGTCGAAGAAGCCATGAGTGAGGCCCTTATCAGAACATGCCCAAAATGCAAAGTCAAAATAGTCAAGGAGGATGGCTGCAACAAGATGAGTTGTGTCAAATGCCGTACGATGATGTGCTATGTTTGCAAAAAAGATATAACTAAGGAAGGGTATTCGCATTTTGGCCGAACTGCCGGTTCATGCCCCGTCCATGATCAGGGGGTAACTAGTCGCCACTATAAGGAGGTCTCTGACGCTCATAAAAAAGCCATGGAAGAGGTCCTCAAAGCTAACCCAGACCTGAAGGTGGACGACCTGACTGTCGACGCACCAACAAAGGAGAACAATAGACACGTGGTACAATACCATCATGGTATCTATGGTCGGTATCCTGACGTGCAAGGAGGCATTGGCTTTGTTGCCAGGCACCCCCCGCCTATCGCGCACTTTGCGCCCGAACCTATGGCAATAGCTCAGCCTCAGCCTAATCCTAATGGTATCCCAGCGGGAGGACCGGATCCTCACCCCCACGGTTTGAACTGGATGCGTCAAGCGGAGGTGGCACCTCTTGCTAATCGACAGCAGGGAATTTTCCAGCCGCCCCAATTTCCAGCTCCTTTTCTAGGCGAGCGCTTCCCGATGTATCGGGGACCGACAGCACAAGAAGTACAACGACCTCCTGGGATACCTCAGCAACAAGTTCCACACCATTACCAGCTCCGAGAGCGGAGGCAGCCTTATGTACCTCCGGCTGCTAACGCGGTACCAGCAAACCGGCAATACTACGTCCAAGCACCCCCACCTCACTTCCATCAGGGGCTACAGCAGGCAGACCCTTACGCCAGGCCAGGCCTTGGCGGAGGGGTAGCATATGGGCCCAGAGCTCCCACGCAGTTTAATTCTCATATGCCCCTAGAGGCGCCATATCAAGTGGGTACCCAAACTCCAGGAAACCTCAATCCGGAACCACGCAACCGTGACCGCCGTGGGATCCGTACTAGCGGATGGTTGCACTAAACAGTATCTCGCTGGCGGACGAGGGTTTGGACGGGAAATGGTGCTCCTTAGTGGTTCGATATCGGCAGAGAGATACAAAGATTAGGTGTTACTTTTTTTAATTGCTTCTTTCTTTTTGTTTCTTTTTTTTTCGGTGGCACGAAATCTTCTCGAAACCGTTTGGCTAAAGCGCTTTTTCCTCCTTCTTCACATGCATATTTTCGGTTTCTGGGTACAAAAACTTATACTCGATTTCCTTAATCTTTTTATCCGTTTGCCTTCCCTTCGATTCTTCTCTTTCCCCTCCCTTCCTTTTCTTTCAGGTTACATTCTTCATTAAGCAAGGCGCCCGGATCAGTGTTGATTTTCCTTCCTCATTCTTCTTCTCCTTAGAACTGCTTGGATTTCATTTTCCTCTTCAGTTTTGTTCCCTTTACTCTACATATGGTCTTTTAATGACGCTTGGATTTCTCATTTCCTTCCCTTTTTTACACTGGACAGGTGGGTTGGGAGTGTTGTCCTTCGGTTAGATATATTCTAGTTCATCATACATGAGGCTTGGTTTCCGGTCTATGCGCGGCTCTTTTTCCCGATTCTATCATCCCTCTCTCTTGCCTTCATGGAACCATCTGAACCCTTACTGCTGGACTTCACCATCGCCCTAACACGTCGCTCAACATTCACTCCCCCCTTTTGGGAACACGACCAAATACAACCAATCAACAACCCCATGAACCCAAAATTCCCAGCAAAGATCAGCCTGCATCACCACCTTCCAACCAACCAATGGCCCCTCTCAACACCTCACCTCTCGAATCAATCAATCAATCAATCAATCAACCAATCCCACCACCTCGACACCTCCACGACCCGGATCTACGGCGCTGATATGGAAACAATACAATCCCGATCCCCAACCAACCAATCGCCTCTGGAACCAAACAGTGAAACCCCACTAATGACAGTAACAATCCTATCCCTTCCAGACAGACGAACTGACCTAAAAGGTTCCAGCCTGGCGAGGAGGGACAACGCTGTAGCACGGCGGAGGGCGAAGTTTGTTCGTTTTGGTATTATGGTTCGAGCTAGGGGTATGGGTATGTGCCGAAGAAACCGGCTGGGTAATGCATGGAATGGGTGAGGGAGAAGTGTGAGATATGTAAGACTGATGTCCCATTTAATGGAAGGGGATGGATGGAGGAAGAGGCTTACATGGTTTAGATAGACAGTGAAAAGATGCAGAGAGAGAAGAAAGAGCTTGAGGTTAGAAGAAGAAGCACAGGTAAAAAAAAAAAACTAATTAATTAATAAAAGAGAAAAGAAAAATAATATACTTGCTTACCTTACTTAATTATTTATATGGCTGTCATATGTAACTACTTAACTACTCCATCTTTGCAGCAGAGATCTTACCTTACTCACACCACACCGTCTGGGGGCGGCATAAACCATTGATAAAAACCCCTCTACAGCACTGAATTCATCCAGTAACTTGACTAAAAATAACTCCTCTAACTCCCCCCCCGCCTCTCTCACCCCCTTTCCCTACTATAATTAATTCCCATCTACTTTAATGTTTATTAGATAATGATAAGTTTCATGTTTAGAAATAATTCTATTCTTTTATTTTATATTCTCTCTCTATCCTCCCGTCCCACTATGCAGTAATACTATGTAGGCAATGTGTTATTATTATTATTATTATTATTATTATTATTTCTAAGATATGTTAGTTATATGATAAAAAATACGCAAACCTAAAAGTTTGAACAGTTTTTTTTCAATTCAAGGTTTAATAATAATAATCGAAAAGAAAAAAGAAAGGAAAGGAAAGGAAAATATATGAAAAAAAGCGCTACGTGAGAGGATATAAAGAAGAAGAAGAAGAAGAAGCATATAAATAGATAGATAGAGAAGAAGAAAAAGAAAGGCAAGGAAACCAATATAAAATGTAAAGGCTAAGTTGAGAAGGAAGGGACAGAGAAAGGAGAGACATGGAGTAAAGTAAAATGAATCTTAAGATAAAAGGGGGTAAATGTGAAAGGAATGAAGATAAGTAAGGGGTTTAAAAAAAGATCAAGGAGAGTCGTTAAGGGGTAATAAGTTGAAGAAAAAAAAGACGTGGTTTGGGTGAGAGATGTGGTTCTGTGAGAAGTGAGGAAAGATGGGAAGGAAAGGGATAGGGGTGTCGATGGAGCTAGATAGCTGGAAATGAAATATAGAAAGGAAGCGGGTAAGGAAAGGGAGAAAGGAAAGAAAAGAAAAGAAAAGAAAAGAAAAGAGGATGGGAATTTCTTTATCATGGAGACAGACAGACAGACAGATAGATAGATAGGAAGGTGGAAAACGACAATTTTTGCCTTGGTACTTTGATATATTTTCGAAAACGAAACAGGAGCAGACCGGAAGAAAAAGAAAAAAGGAAAAAGAGATATTCGGCCCTCTTTCGCGCAGTCAGTTGGTTTAGGTAGGTAGGTAGGTAGGTAGGTAGGTAGTAGGCAGTTATTACTATCCGAGATCTAATATAAAAAAAACAAAAACCGGATAGAGGGAGGTGTAAAAGATGTAAACAACTTAACCACGGCCGTTCTCATATCGAAATTTCGTTCGTTCATCGTGTTTTTCTGTATGGTGTCTGAGCGCAATGCATGAGAAGAGAAAAGGAGGGAGAGGGGGAGTGGGATAGAAAGAGAACTATGGCGGATGCTCTGAGCGGATGCGATCCAGCTCCTCAAACTTCCCCTTTGCCTCTTCCACCCAAACCTCCAGCTTCATCTCGCCGGCATCGACGGTCCGGACGGGGACGGTCTTTGCGCGGCCGCGGGACGACGTTCTGCTGTCGAGGTCCCTTCCGTTGGGAGTGTTGTTGTTGTTGTTGCTGGACGCACCGCCATTTAGGTGGCTGCTGGCATGGCGGCCTTCGAACGAGTTGTCGGTTGGCTGGCTGCCGTTTGCGCCGATGAGATCGAGCTTCCAGGGCTCAGCGGCAATCCACAGCTGGTCCTCCTTGGAGACGCCGGCGGGGGCGTTGGCGCCGTTGCGGAGCACGATGTGCAGGGTGGGCGTGTACTCCTCGTCGCGGGGCAGCGGGGTGAGGCGGGCACAGGCGGAGGCCAGCCTGGCGAGCACGGCACGGAACTGGGCCTCCAGGTCGACGGGGATGGACTGCTGCTGCTGCTGGGCGGCGGTGGGCGAGGAGGGGCTCTTTGCAAAGGGGGTGTGGATGTCGCTGGCGGGCACCTCGGGGATCTGGGTCATGTCGAAGGTGTATCTCTCCAGCGGGCGGTTGGTGCGCACGGAGAGGATGACGACGGACACGGCGGCCACGGAGCACTTCAGCAGCTGGGCCTCGACGGCGGCACAGGCGTCGGTGACCCACGAGCAGACGCGGGGATGGCGGGACTGGCGCACGGGGTGGTTGAAGTGGCGGACGGGCAGAAACGTCGGCTGCGGGTAGATGGCGCGCAGGAACAGGATCTGGTGGATGCTGACGGCCACGAACGAGGCCACGGACGAGGCCAGCACGGCGTACGTGTCGGGCAGCGGGGGAGGGGGATGGGCATGGGCATGGAGAGGCGGATTGACGCTGTTGGGCGTGGCCATGGCGGGCAGGTTAAGGATAGCGGTGGTTGTGCAGCAGCAGCGGGATGGTCGAGTCGGGCTGGCGATGAGCCGGAGTATTGATCATCTCTTGGTCGCGGGGGAGGGGATGGGGATAGGAGAATTAATAGATAGTATTGAGAGAGAGAGAGAGAAAAGAAGAAGACGAGGATAGACTTGACGTGGGGAGAAAGAAAAGATCAAAGATGCATTCTCGGCGTATTCTGGCTGCAGGAATAAATGTCTGTTTATTTAATTCAACATAACTATTCCAGCATATATTGGACATAAATAGACAGATTAAATAGACAGATATATAGTATTTAATAATCAGCTAGATCTGACTATTTATTTAAGCCTTGTCTCCCTTGTCGCCTTAAATACGCCACAATATCAGAATATAAATACCAATATAAATACAGATGGCCGTCTCCTCCGCCGCCCGCCTCGTCGCCGGCATCCAGCTCACCGTCTACGGCCTGGACGAGCTATCCCCATCCCAGCCCGCCGCCTGTCTATGGCTCTTCCACGGCCGGCTGAGCTCCCAGCAGGCCATGCAGCCCGTGGCCGCCCGCTGCATCGACGCCTGGAACTCGCAGAATAAACACGGACAAGCAAAAGGTAAAGGACTGATAGCCGTGTCCTTTGACCAGCGCAACCACGGCGGGCGGACTGTCGACGCGGAGGCCAACCAGGACTGGGCGGGCGGGAACGAGAGCCATGCGGCGGACATGTTTGGCATATACCGTATGTATATAGTTGTATATCATTCCCATGCCTGTTCATTCCCTATACTCACTCATACTATCCAGACGGCACAGCCCTCGACACCAGCCTGCTCATTGACCACCTCGCCGTCGCCCTCTTCCCGCACTCTCCCGCCCGCATCGTCCAGCATCTCGCCCTCGGCGTCTCGCTGGGCGGCCATGTCGCCTGGCTGCTGCTCCTGCACGAGCCGCGCATCACCGCCGCCATCAGCGTCATCGGCTGTGCAGACTACACCCGTCTGATGGCTGACCGTGCCCGCCGGAAGGGCCGCGCCAGCTACTCGCAGGCTGGTGAGGATGGAAGTGGGTTTGTCGGCTCGAGTGATTTCCCGCCGGCGCTGGTCGAGACGGTGGACAGGTGGGATCCGGCGGGTGTGCTGCTGAGGCCGTTGCGGGAGAAAAAGGGGCTGAATGGGTATAGTTCTCTACGCGATGTGGAGGGGTGCGAGGGGGAGCTGGGGGAGCTGTTGGACAAGCATCTCAGGGGCAAGACAATACTAATACTAGGCGGGGAAGAGGATGAGCTTGTTCCCTCGGCCATGTCTGCGCCATTGATCAGGTATCTGAAGGATGCGTCCGGGGAGACGGGGTGGTGGCGGGATAGGGGGGTTGAGGTGGCCGAGCAGAGCTATGCGGGGGTTGGACATGCGTTTAGTGAGCAGATGGTGGAGCGGGCGGTTGGCTTTGTGTGCGAGCAGGTGTCCAGGGGAGATTTATCTATCTCCCTCTAACTAATTGCTGAATTATATCTTGAATATACCAATTTATATCCGGATATCAAATCGATCAAGAAATATTCCCCTGAGCCATGAATACGATGTCTTGTCACCGTATGTAACCACACGTCCCGTACCGCACAATACGCCCAAAACACCGCCAATACACACCCCGCATCTGCGTACCGTACGCGTCCTGACGCCCTGTTCCGTACCGTCACCACGTCCAACGCGAACTCCAACCTCAACTTCTCGATATCAACATCAGCTATCTCAACTTATTTCTCAACGCCCATCTCGCCCGCAATTCCCCCCCGCCACACCGCTGCCGGGCATAGCCACCTCCGCCATGGAGCAACAGCTCCTCCAGCTGCTCGCAGACACCCAATCTACCGCCCCCGCCATCCGCCAGGCCGCCGAAGTCCAGCTGCTGACCCTCTATCCCAACGACGCCTTCGCCCTCTCGCTGGCCTCCATCGCCTCGCACAAGTCCGTCCCCACAAACCTGCGCCAGTCCGCCCTGCTCATCCTGCGCACCTTTGTCAACGCAGCATGGTCGCCCCAGCTCGACGACTTCAAGGGCTCCGTGCTCGTCACAGACCCCAACAAGGCCACCCTGCGCCGCGTGCTGCTCGACCTGGCCACCACCGCCGACCCCGAGGAGCGCAAGGTCAAGGCCTCGGCCAGCTACGTCGTCAGCAAGATCGCCAGCGCTGATTTCCCCGAGGAGTGGCCCGAGCTGCTGCCAACCCTGCTCGCCATCATCCCCAACAGCGGCGATGTGCAGCTGCACGGCGCGCTCAAGGTGCTGCTGGACCTCGTCGAGTCCGGCTTCAGCGAGGAGCAGTTCTTCAAGGTCGCCCGGGAGCTTGTGTCGACTGTGTTCACGGTGGCGACGAATAGCGCGCGCAAGCCTGTGCTCCGCGCCTTGGCCGTGTCGGTCTTTCGCGCCTGCTTTGATACCCTGGAGATGGTGATGGAGGAGCATAAAGTGGCTGTGAAGCAGTTTCTGGACGAGGCGCTGAGTGGGTGGAGTCCGTTTTTTATTGCGACTATGAAGGAGCCGCTGCCTACGCCGCCCAGTGAGGAGGATGAGGCGAAGGAGGGGCCTGTGCCGGAGGAATGGCGCGGGGTTATTGCGTTGAAGTTGCAGGTTGTCAAGGTCTGTTGTTGTATTCCTTGCATACGCTGTTATGTTAAAACACCCGGGTTTACTGATATATTATTTATAGACGTTGATGAAAATCAGGGCTGTCTTCCCCGCTCTCCTTACCCCCCAGAGTACCACCCTCTTTAGCACCGTCTGGACCGAACTATCTACAATCCACAATGCGTACCAGGAACTATTTATCCTCGACGAGAGACAAGGCCGACTGGAAGATGCCGATGGCCTCCCATATACCCTCGACTTCTTGGTGTTGGAAGAATTGGACCTGATGCAGGCCCTGCTGAGAGCACCCCCGGTCAAAGCAGAGCTGCAGAGCCAGTTGCAAGCTGCCGGAGCAGCTGCTAGCACTACAGGCTGGCTTCCGGAGGTCATGAAGCTGGTTGTTTCTTATGTACAGATTACGACCGAGGAAGAGGGCTTGTGGGATATTGATATCAACCTCTATCTTTCGGAAGAGACCTCGCTCACGGCCAACTACACCCCGCGGACGTGTGGAGGTGATTTGGTCATCAAGCTTGGCGAATGGCTCAAGGGGACTGCCGTGGAGGGGCTGCTTGCATATACTAATAGTCTCTTCGCGGATTCAAACTCGTCGTATGATTGCCCCTTTCTCCCATGTTTTATTTTACCGTTTACTAACACACTCATAGATGGAAAATGCGTGAGGCCGCCCTTTTCGTTCTCAACCAGCTACTCCGCGACTTTTACGACGTAGAGCAACAGATTTCCCTAGACTTAGCCAACGGATTCAACGAGTTCGTCCGTTTCTGCCTGGCACAGGAGAACTTCTTCCTTCGAGCCCGTGGATACCTCGTCGCTGGTATCCTTGCCAGGACTACTGATGAAGGTTTCCACCAGACCGCCATGGCGCACCTCGACGCCGCGCTCAATGCTATCACCGCCGACCCCTCCGAGGTTGTCCAGGTTGCCTGTATCCGCGTGCTGCAAGACTTCCTCCCCGCGCTCCCGTCGACTTTGACGAAACCACTGCAGGTTCGTATCATTACCGCGCTCTCGGATTTCATCTCCGCGCTAGACCTGCGGGAAATGCTTGATAGTGACGATCTAAAATTTGCCCTGCTTGATTCGCTTCGTGATGCCATCATGATTGATCCTAGCGCTGTCACCTCGTCCATTGCGCTGGATGTGCTTTTCAATATTGCCAGTAATGGGGCGAGCAACTTCCAACTCGCAACGATAGTAACCGAGACGTTTGAAGATGTTGTCCAGTGCATCTCCCAACAAGGCCAAGACGCATACATCCAACTCTGCGAAAAGGTCCTCCCATCACTGACCGGCGCCATCGACGTCGGAAACATGACACAAGAAAAGGACCTAACAGCGCTCGCCGCCGACCTCATCCGCGCCCTGACCGAACACAGCCTAGAACCCCTCCCCCAGGGCTTCGTAGCAACAATCATGCCCAAACTCAACCGCCTGCTCCTCAGCTCAAAAGAAGGCACCCTCCTCCCCGCCGCCACCATCGCCGTCAAAAACATGCTCCACCACGACCCCACCCAATTCCTCGCCTGGCAGGATCCCCACACCGGCAAGGGTGCCGTCGAAGTCGTCCTGATCATCGTCGACTACCTCCTCAGCCAAGCCGTAGACGACAACGCGGCCGAAGAAGTCGGCGGACTAGCCGCTGAGCTGGTCGAAAAAGCCGGGTCTGAGAAACTAGGCCCCTATCTAACCCAGCTTCTCCACGCGGTCGCCAACCGCCTCGCCACCGCCGAAAAGGCCCAGTTCATTCAAAGCCTCATCCTCGTCTTCGCCCGCCTATCCCTCATCAGCCCCCGCGAGGTTCTCGATTTTCTCTCCACGCTCAGCATCGGCAGCGAATCCGGACTCAGCGTGGTCTTCAGCAAATGGCTCGAGAACAGCGTCAACTTCGCCGGCTACGACGAAATCCGGCAGAACGTCATTGCCCTAGCGAAGATCTACCAACTCAACGATCCCCGCCTGGCGCAGGTGCAGGTCAAGGGCGAGCTCATCATCAAAGACACCGGCCGGATAAAGACTCGCTCCCAAGCACGCAACAACCCGGACGAATACACCATCATCCCCGCACCGCTGAAGATCATCAAGGTGCTCGCCGAAGAGCTCGTCTCAGCCACCGGCAACCGCGAGCTGGACCCATCGTCCGCAGCCGCGCAGGCAGCGCTCGACGAGGCCGGCAGCGACGATGAGAATGACGATTGGGAGGATATTCCCGCATCGCAGACGCTGGATTTGGGGCTGGGGATTACGAAGCAGGAGTTGATGGGGTATGCGGCGGAGGATGGTGCTGGGGGTAGTGTGTTTATGAGACAACGCGATGATGAGACGTTGGCGTTTTTGATGGGGTTTTTTAGAGAGGTTGCTGCGGGGCCGGGGTTTCAGGAGGTGTTTAATGCGTTGAATGCGAGGGAGCAGGAGGCTTTGAGGGGCTTGGGGTAGGTGGGTTTGGGTAGGTGGGCGGTATTTTTTTCTTTCTTTGGTTTTGATTATTTATTCATTTTGCGTGCGTTTGAACAGCGGGGATGGATCGGGGATGGATGGACGGATGGTTGGGTTAGGGATACAGATCGGTTTTGCCTTTTTTTTTTTCTTTTCTCTTTTGTTTTTGAGATACATACCATACAACACGGAAGACCATGATTATGATAAATAAATAAAAATACACTGAATGAATGCAGGCCAGCTAGTAGAAAATTGAATAAATTATGGAAGCCTGATACCCCTTTTCCTGCTCTCTCTCCATTAATTACACAACAAGGCCTAATAAAATACCGAACCGTACGGAACGGTACGGAACGGTACCACCCACCTCTTCCTCCCTCGTCATCTCGACAACAACACCGCAGAGCCGCATCCAACTTCCACCTCCAACCTCCACCTTCTCTCTCGTCTCCTCGACAGACAATCCATATCCTCTGGGAATCACTCCAAGCCACTTACCTGCTCCCAGCCAGAATCCATCTCATCTTTCCCCCTTCTGCTCCAGACACAATCCTTTTCCTTTTCCCCCAAAAGAACCGAGACGACGGGACAGAAAACTACCCCTCCAACCCAGTCCAGTCAGCCCAGCCCAGCCCAGCCAGCAAGGCAGATCAGCCAACCAACCAACCAGCCAACCAACCCGGCTACTTAGCTCAGCTGTACATAACTCCATACCCCGCCACGCCAACTCTCCTCCTCCCTCCCTACCTACCTACCTACCCATCCAAACGCGGAAAAAGGAACCGTCCTTTTTCCATTCCATTCCATTTTCCCAAAACACCCCACCATTACCCCCCCACCCGCACGACAGCACGGCGCAGACGACGTGCCAGCCGGATAAGAAGACGACGACGACGACGAAGCTGGATAATAGCAGGACTGGGAACGGCAGTCTGAATCTGAATACGAGTAAGCGGAAAGCGTCTGCCGACGGTGACGACGAGACGATATTGTTGGAGTTGCCTGAGAGGAAGGTATTGAAGGTGTGTGTCTGCTATTTTTTTTTTTGATTGTTTTTGTTTTTTGTTTTTGGGTTTGGATTGGGTTTGGATTTGGTGATGCGTTGGTTGGGTGGTTGATTGGTAAGGTAAGGCGGGATGGAGGGGGATGGATTGTCTGTTGTGGCTGTGAGGGGAGGGGCGCTGTGACTGAGGCCGGCCGGTGCCTAGAATTACTACTTTCTTTGGTGAAGGTGATGGTGATGGTTTTTCGTTTAAATGGTTATTTGAAGCCTGGAGATTTGATCGTGGCATCATTCTCCATTTTTCCTTGTTTTCTACCATTTTTCAACACGGAGCCCTTCGTTTATTCGAGCTAACCTTTACTTATACTTCTGCTTTTAGAACGGCACGATGCAGAGCAGCCCCAAAGAAATCGTGGACATGTCCACACATCCTGAGATCGATGAGTCGCTGTATAGCCGGCAACTGTAAGCAGGACCACCACGGAGACGCTCTACGAGGCTGGCGTATGTGCTAACCGTGAAACCAGATACGTGCTTGGCCATGAGGCGATGAAGCGGATGGGATCTTCGAATATCCTCATCGCCGGACTCAAGGGTTTGGGTGCTGAGATCGGTATGTTTACGCTTCCTCCATGGCCAAACTAAACCGTATTCTAACCAAGCTGGTCACAGCCAAAAACATCGCCCTTGCCGGTGTCAAATCTCTAGCGCTCTACGACCCTACCCCCGTCGCCATCTCCGATCTCTCCTCCCAGTTCTTCCTCAACCCGCAGGATGTGGGCAGACCCCGCGCCGAAGCCACCGCCCCGCACGTCGCTGAGCTCAACGCATACACGCCCGTATCCATCCACCAAGCCCGGAACCTGACGGACGATCTGTCCCAGCTCAACAAATACCAGGTCGTTGTGCTGACGGATACCCCGTTGAAGGACCAGCTTACTATTGCGGAGTACTGCCATAAGAACAACATCTTCGTCATCATCACGGATACTTTCGGTCTATTTGGCTACATCTTCACGGACTTTGGTGAGAACTTCACGGTCGTGGACGCCACGGGTGAGGAACCTGTGAGCGGGATCGTCGCTGGCATCGACGAGGAGGGGCTGGTGTCTGCGTCTGATGAGGCGAGACATGGACTCGGTGAGGATGATTATGTCACCTTTACGGAAGTCAAGGGCATGGAAGCCTTGAATAACTCGGAGCCACGCAAGGTCGATATCAAGGGACCATACACCTTTTCCATCGGCGATGTCTCCGGCCTAGGAACATATAAGAGCGGCGGCATCTATACCCAAGTGAAGATGCCAAAGATTATCAACTTCAAGCCGTTCGCCGAACAGCTCAAGGAACCCGAGATTCTAGTTACCGATTTCACAAAGTTTGACCGCCCAGCTAAGCTCCATGTTGGCATTCAGGCGCTGCACAAGTTTGCCGAAGCACATGGTGGCAAATTCCCGCGGCCTCACAATGACGCGGACGCCAAGGAGGTGATCAAGATTGCTTCTGAGCTTGGGGAGGAGGTTGACGAGAAGCTACTTACTGAGCTCAGTTACCAAGCACAGGGAGATTTGAGCCCGATGGCCGCGTTTTTTGGTGGTCTTGCTGCACAGGAGGTTCTCAAGGCTGTGTCTGGGAAGTTCCACCCTGTCGTTCAGTGGTACTATTTTGACTCGTTGGAGTCGCTCCCTGCGTCAGTCCAGCGATCGGAGGAAGAATGCAAGCCTCGGGGTACCCGATATGACGGCCAGATTGCTGTGTTTGGAAATTCCTTCCAGAAGAAGATTTCCGAGGTCAAGGAATTCCTTGTCGGCTCGGGGGCGATTGGCTGTGAGATGCTGAAGAATTGGGCGATGATCGGTCTGGCTACTGGCGAGGGAGGGAAGATCACGGTGACGGACATGGATCAGATCGAGACCAGCAATTTGAACAGACAGTTCCTGTTCCGACCAAGGGATGTTGGCAAGTTGAAGAGCGACTGTGCAGCGGAGGCTGTTCAGAAGATGAACCCCGAACTCAAGGGGAAGATTGTGTCGCTAAAGGAGCGGGTAGGCGCTGAGAGCGAGCATATCTTCAATGAGGATTTCTGGGAGTCTTTGGACGGAGTGACGAATGCTTTGGACAACGTTGATGCACGGACTTATATCGATCGACGATGCGTGTTCTTCCGCAAGCCGCTGCTTGAGAGCGGTACGCTTGGTACCAAGGGCAATACTCAGGTTATCCTTCCTTGGCTGACTGAGTCGTACTCCAGCTCTCAAGATCCCCCAGAGCAATCGTTCCCCATGTGCACGTTGAGGAGTTTCCCCAACCGGATCGAGCACACCATTGCCTGGGCCCGAGAACTCTTCCAGACGTCGTTTGTTGGTCCCGCTGAGAATGTGAACATGTACCTCTCCCAACCAGATTATATTAAGACGACCCTGAAGCAGTCCGGCAATGAGAAGCAGACGTTGGAGATCCTGCGCGATTTCCTCGTCACGGACAAGCCGCTCAGTTTCGATGACTGCATTGTCTGGGCTCGCCAGCAGTTCGAGGCCAACTTTAACAATGCCATCCAGCAGCTGCTCTACAACTTCCCCAAGGACTCTGTTACATCCAGCGGTACCCCCTTCTGGTCGGGTCCCAAGCGTGCTCCTACGCCATTGAAGTTTGATCCTACCAATCCTACGCACTTTTCATTTATTGTTGCCGGTGCGAATCTCCACGCATTCAACTATGGGATTAAGAATCCGGGCGTTGATAAGGGACATATTCGGAAGGTGCTTGAAGATATGATCATCCCTGAATTCACGCCCAGCTCTGGCGTCAAGATCCAGGCCAACGAGAATGAGCCTGATCCTAATGCCCAGCCGGCTGCCACGGATGAGCAGGAGCTGCAGCAACTTGTCGCCGCTCTTCCTCCTCCTAGCTCTCTTGCTGGAGTCCACTTGGAGCCTGTGGAATTTGAGAAGGACGATGATACCAATCACCACATCGACTTCATCACGGCTGCTAGCAACCTACGCGCCGCAAACTACGATATCCAGCAGGCAGACCGACACAAGACCAAGTTCATCGCCGGAAAGATCATCCCAGCCATCGCCACCACGACAGCTCTGGTTACCGGTCTCGTGATCCTCGAGCTCTACAAGATCATCGACGGCAAGCCACATACGGATCAGTACAAGAACAGCTTCGTCAATCTGGCGCTGCCATTCTTCAGCTTCATCGACCCCATCGAGAGCCCGATGGACAAGTACAAGCACAAGGGCCGCGATGTGCATTTCCACAAGCTCTGGGACCGCTTTGAGGCGGATGATGTGCTGCTGAAGGATTTCCTGAAGAGCTGCGAGGAGGAGAATGGGCTGGATGTTAGCATGATTAGCTCTGGAGTGAGCCTGTTGTATCCAGTTTTTAATAAGCCGCAGGCTGTTATTAAGAAGCGGTTGGAGATGAAGTATGTTCACATTTTTCTCATCTCTTTTCTGCTGCCTTTTGTACTTGGAGAAGTTTTGCTAACAAATATTTTTTAGGCTGAGCGAGCTTGTGCAGTCGGTCAGCGACAAGCCCATCCCCGACCATCAGAAATATGTGATTTTCGAGTTCCTGGCTCGCGACGAGACGGATGAGGATGTAGATATTCCGTACGTCAGTGTCAAGGTGGATAAGCCCGCGAAGAAGGATGAGGAGATGAAGAGTGCATAGATTAAATTGGAGATGATCTTTTTATTAATGGCGATCATGGATGGAGGGAAGGGGGGAGGTTGGACCTTGCTGTTATTCAGTCAGTATTAAGGCGATAAGAAAGCCAGAAAACAAAACACATTTTAGACTAAAAAGTAGTATTGTTTTTTTCTTCTTCTTCTTGTGGTTTGGTCAGGTTGCTTGCTGTTTCTTAGGTCTGAGTGGGAAAATTATTTTATTACTGGTAAATAGGGGTATAATAGTAGGTATGGACGGGTGTATGAAATGAGGCTGCTTTTGCGAATAGATAGATGAACCTGCAATTGATTAATCGGTAGTTATGTAGATAGCTAATTCCGCGTATTTGACCTCTGCTTGGTCATTGCAATCTCTCATTCCGCCCCTTATTCTTGTCCTCTCCGCAAAATTGCAAGTCACGGCTTAGCAATGTCTGACTGATGATGAGACCGCGCTAGTCGGCGGGGATTATGTAACTAGCAGCCGCTGATGTCATCGCCTCCAATCCCGATGGGATCATGAATTTCTACCAACCTCCAATTCCAACCAACTTGCTATCTTATAAGACCTCCTCCTCCTCCTCCTCCTCCTCCTCCTCCTAACCACCCCTCTCATCTCACTCGATTTCATGTCCCGGGCACTCCAGATTCTCCGCCCTCACTTCCAACCCGCCCGTTTCTACCTTCAAGTTCGTATCAACAAGCCATCATTACTACTACCTACAACTACAACAATAAAAACCGCCCCCTTCTCCACGACCCCGACTCCCCGTATAAGAATCATGGCCGTACGTCCATTACCCAACCCATACTCAAATTGCCATTACCCAATCTAACCACAAGCACAAACAACCAGACCGGCAACGACCAAAAAATCACCCACTGGGTCGTCCCCACCGACCCCACGGGCGAATTCAAACGCGGCCAGTCCGCCTTTCGGAACTGGATCTCGCGCGAGCCCGGCGCGAAGTTCGCACCGGAGAGCGGCAGGTATCATCTTTATGTGTCGTATGCGTGTCCGTGGGGTATGTAGATATCTTCCTACTGCTGCCTGGATGGCAAAGGGGGAGGAGGATGGGAAGGGGTTGTGCTGATTGATGTGAATTGGTTAACTAGCGCATCGGGCTCTGATTACGCGGAAACTCAAGGGGCTCGAGGAGATTGTGCCGTTTACGGCGGTGCATTGGCATATGGGGGATTTAGGTATGTAATTTTACTTTTTTTATATGCGATAGATAAAAGAGGTTGGGAGTCTGATTTTTGGATTTTAGGTTGGCGCTTCGCGACTGCTGAAGAGAACCTGCCGGGTGAAAATGCCGTGCCTGACCCGCTGCATCCGGAGTTCACGCATCTGCGCCAGATTTATTTCTCGGTCGATCCAGAGTATAAGGGGCGCTTTACGGTGCCGACGCTGTATGATACAAAGACGGGGGAGATTGTTAGTAATGAGGTATGTACATGCATGGTGATGGTTTTTATCCAGAGTCAGGGCTGATAAAGGGGTATGTGTGTGTGTGTAGAGTTCTGAAATCATTCGCATGTTTTACTATGAGTTCGACGACCTGTTGCCGGAGAAATACAAGAATGTCGATTTATACCCGGAGCAGCTGAGGAAGGATATCGAGGAGACGAACGAGTGGACGTATAACGATGTGAATAACGGCGTTTACAAGTGTGGTTTTGCAATGTGAGTTGATAACTCACCCCAAAACTTATCAAAAACATCCCCCTCACCCAAACGAAACTAAACTAAAAAAAAACCAGAACCCAAGAAGCCTACGAAAAAGCCATCCACCCCCTCTTCACCTCCCTCGACCGCATCGAAGCCCACCTCCAACAAAAGCTCTCCTCCAACCCAAACCCTTCCGCCCCTCTCTACTACTTCGGCAACACCATCACCGAAGCCGACATCCGCCTCTTCACCACCATCGTCCGCTTCGACCCCGTCTACGTGCAGCACTTCAAGACAAACATCCGTGACATCCGCTCCGGATATCCGGCCATCCACCGCTGGATGCGCGGGTTGTATTGGGATGTGCCTGCCTTTGGCGAGACGACGCAGTTTGAACATATTAAGAAGCATTATACGAAGAGTCATGGGCAGATTAATCAGTATGCGATTACGCCGGCTGGGCCAGTGCCGGATATTTTGGGCAAGGAGGAGGAGGTTAGGGCTGTTGGGGGGAGGAAGTAGGTGTATTTATTGATATGGGGATTGGTTGGTGGCAGATAGGCGGGAGGTGAAGAAACAATGACTTCGAGGACCATTCTGTATGTATATATCTCCATTGCTTCTGGCTATAATGAAATATTAAAAATAGTATCAGAATCGTGGGGATGGTATAGTGGACGGATATAGGCTAGTGATAGATAGTATTAACTCTGCCATCCCCCGAGCTAGTATGTAACAAGTTCCCAAGGGTGCTATTTTATGTAGTTCCGCTGTATATGGATGGACGTTTCACCATCAGGAGTAGAAGCTGGCGGAGATAAATTGGATATACTGCACACCTCCCTGCTCATAAACCCTGAAGTACCCCCGATGTTCCAATGTTGTTGACATCCCCCCCATCTAGCCCCCTACAGCCCCTCAGCCCCTCAGCCCCATCTATGGCTTTCCCCCCATCTATAGAGCCTGGAGCACTTGAAAATATGGGGATGGCTAAATATGGCATGGTAGACTTCACTAAATACCCAGTCAAAAAAAAAAACAACAAAGTTGAAAAAGTAATAGTGTAAACACAGGATTACATATAAATTTATTGGCATCAAAATAGGTGCATAATACTCTAACCCTACTCTACTGTTACATCTACAATGCCTAATCCTGCTTAACCCTGCTTAACTGCCACATTCTCTCTCCTTGTCTGAGGCTTTCCCCACACCTGTTACAGATAGTAAATATCATATATTAATGAGGAAGGCCTGTTTAACTATGAGAGAAGGGGTCAACCCGAGAAACCTATTATAGTTTTAGGCTAGTCCCAAATAGGCTTGGCGCCAGCTGTATTAGGCCTAGCGCATTCCCAATCTGGATCAGCATGTTGAGGCTGGATTGCACTAATCGCATTGGGCCGACACCAAGCCTATTTGGGACTAGCACAAACCCGTCGGGTTTGGAAAAAACCCCGTCGGGTTTAGCGCCTCAGGCCCGATACCCGACCCAACCTGATTTTTCAGGTTTTTTGCACAGGTTTAAGTATAAGATAATAAAAATAAAAGATAAAGAAAAGAAGAATGTTATTGACTCTGGCCTGAAAATCTTACAATCTAATTGGCTGTTCCTGGACCTGCCTCATGTGATGTCCATATACAGGAGGTGCACTGGCCGAAAAGAGAAGGTAAGGGTGTATAGTAGGTGAAAAGAAGGAACATCTACATACACTGCCTGCCTCCTGTGGATGATGCGCTCTTTGCACACTAAGAGGTTCATGTGCATTGTATATTACTAGTATACTAAAATTAAATATACTATCACCACCCCTGAAAATACCACCTAAAAACAGTCATTTTTTCCCTGCTGTGAATGGCCTGATGCCCGATGCAACCAATTTGTAAATATCAAGTGCACGGAGATAGGAGTAGTTAGTCATACAAAAATCACAAACATAGAAATATACCCTCCCCGCCCAAAGCCAAATCCATCCACTCAGCAATTAACCAATTCATCCTCAATCAATACTAGTACCCGCATCATGTCCCCCACCTCCATCCTCCTCCAAAACGGCACCATCCTCGTCCCGCGCCCCGGCGCCGCAGACGACGACGTTGTCGGATTGAAAGGACACTCCCTCCTCATCGAGGGAAACACAATCACCCGCATTGCGCCGCATGCAGATCTCCAGCCTCCCTCGGCGGAGACGGAGGTGATTGATTGTCGGGGCAAGATTGTGTCGCCGGGCTTTATCGATACGCACCATCATGTGTGGCAGACGCAGTTGAAGGGGAGACATGCGGATCAGTCGTTGATTGAGTATATGCCTAGTGGTGGGTTATATATTTATTTGTTGTTTTGCTCTTTTTGGGGTTTTAAGATGGTAGGGGAAAAAAGGGGGGATTTCCCTCGTCCCCCTTTTCTCTCGGCGATATATGTATATACAGCGACCATTTGCATGAAACATGCCCATAGCCATTCATTATGCTAATCAACCCCGTCCAGGCTATCTACAAGGCGCAAGCTACACCGCCAACGATGTCTTCTGGGGCCAGCTGGGAGGCTGTCTGGCCTCTATCGACGCCGGCACCACCACCGTCGTCGACCATGCGCATATCAACTACTCGCCCGAGCACGGTAAGTCAAAACACCAGCAATCCATAGTTGGTGCTCAGCTTGATATTTGCGAACCTGACCCCATTACTACTAACACTGCAATGCAGTCAACAACGCCATCTCCGCAACCGTATC
Organism: Emmonsiellopsis sp. PD_33; assembly: GCA_032988165.1. Classification (NCBI taxonomy): domain Eukaryota; kingdom Fungi; phylum Ascomycota; class Eurotiomycetes; order Onygenales; family Ajellomycetaceae; genus Emmonsiellopsis; species Emmonsiellopsis sp. PD_33. Next base: position 230,385 of record JANTQF010000019.1, read on the forward strand.
TTCCGGCATTCGCTCAATCTACTGCTTCTGCCCCATCATGCGCGTCAAGTCATGGAGTCCGTCGCTAACAATAGATCCCGAATTGTTACCACCATGGGAACTCGAACTGTTCGATAGCCTAGCGAAAACCGCCCCATTCGGCTCCGGACGGGTCCAGCTCGGCTTCGCATTCGACCTCTGGCATTTACCCCAAGACATGCTCGTGAATCTATTCGATAGAGTGAAGCGAGCAGGCGTGAAACTAATCACAACCCATTTCATGCGGAAGACAATCGGTTCGTCCCCCCCCCCCCGCCCCTCTTTCCCCTCCCAAATCCACACCTTACAACCTAACTAACCCCCAAACCAGGCTGGGAAGGCCCCGACGGCACCGGCCTCATCAACCACCTCTCCTCTCTAAACCTCCTAAACCCGTCCCTCCTCCTCTCCCACGCCACCAACGCCTCCGCCTCCGACGCAACCCAAATCACCACCGCCGGCGCATCCACCTCCTCCACCCCGGAGACAGAACTCCAAATGGGCCACGGCACACCCATCTGCTTCCGCGACGACCTGCGCGCCACCGCTTCGCTAGGCATCGACTGCCACTCCGTCGCCTCCTCGGACCTCATGACCGCCATGCGCGTCGGGCTGCAGGCTGAGCGCAGCCGGAGGAACGGTTTGGTTATTGAGGAGGGGAAGGGGCCGGTGCTGAGTCTGGATACGAGTGTGCGTGAGGTGTTTCGGTTGGCGACGATGGGGGGCGCGAGGGCGGTGGGGATGGAGCGGGAGTTGGGGAGTTTGGAGGTGGGGAAGAGGGGGGATGTGGTTGTTTTTGATATGGGGAGTCCCGGGATGGTGTGTGGGGGGGAGCAGGATGAGGTTGCGGCGGTGGTGTTGCATGCTGGGGTGAGGGATGTGGAGGTTGTGGTTGTTGTCAACGTTGAACATGCTGTCGCCGCCGACGAATTGGACGCTGCAGCCCTTTG